>CAMZMU010000066.1:31706308-31916133 GCA_947311845.1 Poa pratensis | reverse complement strand
CTGAATCTCGCCAGCCACCTCCCGACGCCGCGCCAGAGCAGCAAGAGGCAAGATCTTGGCAGCATGACGCTAAACTCCACAAGGAAAAAGCAACAAAGCAAACCCTAAGCCTACACCTAAAAACTACAGAGAAGGACCGCCTCCCCTCCCCCAACATCTCCGGCCGGCGAGGCCGCCGAGAGAGGAGAGAGAGCGGACGGCGCGGCGACTCTCAAAGAAGGGGACGAGAGGAGAGGGCAAGGGAAAGAGGAGAGGACATCCACATCTGTTTACCCGTGGTCAAGTATCTTGGTGTCTAGTGGCTACACGTACTGTAGTATACTTTGAACTCAACACAAAATCACACCTCTGGCTAAAGAAACGCAACACGTGCACGACAGCGTGCTCGATCTTGCTTTCTCGTGCTGAAACATATGTACGACACACAAGATAGCTACTGCTGGCCAAATTACACATTGATAAAGGTTCCAAACGGATCTTCAATATATAACTGACAATGATTAATTTTTAACGATATGCATGTGTCGGTAAGAAGTTCGTGGAATTGTTCTATATTGGAAATATCTTCCTACAAGTCATCTAATAAGACAACTATGCCTCCTTCTAAAGACATGTATTTTGACTATCAATATGCACAATGATTAATCAAATTTTCCAATGAAAAAACTGGCAGCGAGTTGCACTTTTTCTCTGAACTGTGGTTACACTTTTCTGAATTGATTGAGACTAACAAAATCTAGACGTTTGAGATTTAGTAAAACCGTGATTAAAACGACCAACAACGTGCACGGTTTTCTCGATCGCTCGTGTATGAAGTCTCGTCGGTGAAGAGGCTCCTAGCTGACAACACGGCGAAACATGCACAAGCATACATGTGTTGGTCGCGCACATATCAGGAATAACCTCCACACTACACAGCTCTACTAGCTATTCTTTCAAGGATATAGCTCTACTAGCTAAAACGGTTTCAACTTGCTAAAAACGGTTTATGTTATGGCACAAAGGAAGTAGGTTTCTCACTTTCTCTTGTCAATTACAGTAAGTTCTACCGTCTTCGTTGTCAAAAAAATGTTGTCACGGTCCTCGTTCGTGGATTAATTTGCAGCTCTTTCTCGTGGCGTATTTCTCCAACAGACGACGAGACGATCATCATCATGCAGATCTCAAATCATGCTTTTTACATACTACTTGTCCAAGGAGCAGAGTAGTATCTTCTTCAAATCATGAGGGAGCATCCGTTTCATTGGCTGTTGAATACTCCCTCTTTTCCACTTTAATTGACTCACATAGTTACATCCATATGTAGATATATGTGAGTCAATTAAAATGGAACGGAGGGAGTACATCTAGCTCATGAGTTGCTGTCGGTGGCCCCTGCAGATTTAATTTAATGCAGGGCCCACATGCCTTAATGGTCTTCAGCTTTTACGTTGACAATACTGATGGTGAGAGCAACGGACCCTGAGGTCCAGGGCTCTACGAGCAGCTGCCCTCTTAACTGTACACTGAGACTGAGCTCTCTGCTCTTTACGACACACTCTCTCGCCCATACGTACTCCTCCGTTCCAAATTACTTGACTCACATTTGTCAAAACATGGATTACCTAGACACTAAACAAGTATAGAACATCCGTATTTAGACAAATGCAAGTCAACTAATTTAGAGCAGAGGGAGTACATGATTACGGCACACCAGCAACTAGTATACTACGGACTACGGTTATTAGAAACTTACAGTTAGCCACCAGTTGCAAACTAATCCGTAAAGTGCCGCCTTCACGTGGAGTAGGTGAAAAATACCGTCATTTGCTTTTGGTCGCCTCGTGTAAAACGATCATCCAGCAGGAAGCATCTGATGAGTATCTATCTGACCTGAATGCAATTTGTGTAGGTGGTCGCTCATCGCCAGCCACCTGCCGGGACGGACGGACAACGAGATCAAGAACTACTGGAACTCGCACCTCAGCCGTAAGATCCACACCTTCAGGAGGACGTACGACGCCGGCAACGTCACCACCATAACCAACGACATCAGCAAGCTCTCCGCCGCCGGAAGCGCCGCGGCGGCCGGAACCCCCCAGTCGCCAAAGAGCAGCACGAAGAAGCCCCTCGAGCCCACCAAGGCAATAAAAAAGGCTGCCTCCAACTCATCGGCTTCTTCAAGCCCACCTCAGAGCGACGGGGCACGAAGCGCGGTGGTCGACCCGGACCAGTACCAGCCCAACAACAGCATCAGCGTCAGCCACGGCAGCTCTGACGGGCACTGCAGCGACGACGAGACGTGGCCCGTGGTGACGGAGCCCGTGGATCAGACTGGGCCGATGAGGCGAACAGCGCCATGAATCAGCAGACTGAGCTCTGCAGGACGAGAGTGAGATGGAGGCCCTGCTGTCCAGCGGCGTCAGCCCGACAGTGGTGGGCTTACGGGCATCGTGTCCGAAGGCCCGGCGGCTCAGGTGGACGATCTGCTGGACATGGACTGGGAGGGCTTCGCGTCCCACCTCTGGGACGAGCCAGACCAGAATGATTTGCTCCGGCCGGCGGAGGAGCCGCAGGCGGCGGCGACGGGCTCCGACGAGTCGGAGGAGCTCGAGTCTTTCGTCAGTTGGCTCCTGTCGGACGCGTGCTAAGAAGGAATCCCAGAACAGAACAGTAGCTGCTAGCAGCCACAGCCCAGAGGTGATAGCAGGTTTTATGTGTGTGCAAGTTTTGGTAGCTTTGCTAGTTTTCATGTAAGTATATATGTGTGCGTGCAAATGGTAGTGGTAGTCTATTTTGTAGGGTCCTCTTTCTTTCTTTTCCTCTCTCGAATCCTCCCTCCGCCCCCGTTGAGAGTCGTCGTTGTGCGACCGGGATCCGGTCCATCCCGCCGCCGGCCTTTGCGCTGGAGGGTGTGGAGTTGGATTTGGACTCCGGCTTCCTCTGTATAGTAGTATATTAGGTTGAGTTTTAGATTTGGGCTGTGCCCGTGTGTGCCCATGTGGCGACTGAGGGTAGTTGGAGATCTCCGGCGACCGGATCTTCCACGCCTTGGATTTCTTCGATTCCGCTGTGTCTCGCTGGTGGCAGGTGGTGGCGCAGGCGGGGTCGTCGGATCCATGCATCCCTCTGAATAAGGTGTGCCATAGGAGCTTCGATCTGGCGAGATGGACCGCGCCCGGTCTTGGGTGCATGCTTCCTGTGTCGCGGTGGTGCTCTCGTGGAGAGAGCCGAAGACGGCGACGGAGTGGAGCGCGTCCGGCTCCCTGAATAAGGTTCGTTTATCCGGCTTCCTCTGGTTCTGGAGGCTTGCGATGCTGCTCCCCCTTCTAGATGGCCATGGTGGCGAGGAGAAGGGCCGGTGGAGTGTGACGGTCTGCAGATCTGGTGGAGACCAGGGATTTCGTGATACTGCGCTTTTCTGGAGATCAGTCTCGGCGGCACATGTTTGGCGCCGACTCAAGATGCTGGCGGCAGCAGCTCCAGGCCCTGATGCCGGTGGCGCATCAGGTGTTCTTCAACCTCCTTCGGAGGCCCCTTGCTGGACTCGCGGCGGCGCTCCACTTCTCCATTGCACCAAGTGGTTTCGTCCCCGGTGCTGGTGGCGAAGGCCGTTGCTTGAGGCCAGAGATCGTCGACGGCGGCGGAGGACCCGTTTGCATTTCCTGTTTTCTTTCTCGGGTCTGTTCTGTAATTGTTAAGGACCCTGTTATGATAGCTTTTCTTTATGAGGTCCTTTTTGTAAAATGTACCGCACCGCTTTGTTAATGCAGTATCCAGGCCCTTCGGGGCCTATCCCGCTTTCAAAAAAAAAAAATGGTAGTGGTACCTTGTTTCATTCATAGTAGAGTTGCATAGTTGGTCTCGGTAGGTTTACGTGCGTACAATGCATCCCGGTTTGCTGTGGAAGCTCGCACGATTGCATATTTGCATTTGCATCATCAACAGTGAAGGTGAACCTTTGAGTTGCAATGTTCTTCGAGCCTGTCTCTAGTCGATCTCTCCTTGAACACCCTAATAAGAACGAAGAGGAATGTTTACTGCAGACCGACAACAAGCGATGGCAGAGCATGATTGTGTTCGGCACTCGGCAGGGGTATTAACTGCGGGTATGCAGTGAATGCTTATTGCTAGTTGTACTACTCGCTAGGTGTACTACTGTCGCCAGAAGAAACGGCTCGTGTAACATGGGGTGTGAACTGTGAAGATAAAATTGTTTCGTGTGACTGGAAAAGTTGTACTAGTAGGTCGTGTGACTGGAAAAGTTGTACTAGTAGGTTGCCAATGCCAGCTTGTATATAATGCAAGAGTAGTCGTTCCCAGCTCTACGAAAACCACTCGCCCGATATTTCTGGACCCCTCCCCTCTCTCTACAGTGCGCAGAGGCGATCTCAGGCGACTCGGGTTTTCCCGCGACCGCCGGCGTATCCGCGGGATTCCTCCCCCTCCGCCGGCCGCTGCGGCGGCGGGAGGGTGGGAATCCCCGGATCTGCGTTCCGGCGGTGTAGATAGGGGTTTGTGGCGGCGCTGGCGTGGTGGGGTCGCTGCGTCGTTCTTTTGGTGCTCTGTGCTTCCCCGTCCCGGCGTCGTCGTCGACGGCGCTGCCAAGCTGCAGGTGAGTCACCCATCTGCCGTTGCTATCTCCGGCGGCGACGGCAGATTGGTGGCGGGTGTACAGGAGCCGGCGGAGGAGGTTCAAGATGGCGGCTGTGCGGGCTCGTGGTGTGATGGTGGAGGATCTGGCCATCTCCGGTGAGGTGGTTGGCGCATGCCCCGGATCCGGAGCAGCTTGGGGAGGCCCCCCGGCCGATGCTGCTTCGTATTCAGATCCAGCTCCACGGAGCTGGTGCTACTGCGGTTCTTCAACGCCTTCGGGCTAGGAGGTCGTCTCTCCCATGGTATGTGCTCCTGGCGGCTCGGTTCTTCGGCGTCTTCGGCGACGGAGAGGGTCGCGCCTGGTGACCTCGAGGTTGAAGTTGGGTTGAGCCAGCTTTGCTTTTCTTGTTTCTTCTCCGTTTCTTTCCTTGCTTGTATTTGGATCTGTACTCTGTTTTCTTGATGTTTAATACAAGTATGAAAAATCAAAACAAAAAAAAGTAGTCGTTCCCACGCAAAGCTTTTCCTTCTGATCGGGATAAGATCGTTACATTCTTTACTCCATCGGATAGCTTAGGTTGATCGGAACAGAGTGGCTGCTCGATCTGCAAACACTCTAGGAGTATTTCTTTTCGCGAACACGACGGCCACCACCCGCGCTTGATCAGACGTTATAATCTATAGACGAGGGTTCAAAATAACGCAGCCCATGTACTAACGAAGATATTTTGAGGCCAAGATAACGCCAGCCCATTCAACAAAGCAGGGGTGGCGTAAACTGAGAGTTTAACAATAAATACGCAGGCTCCAGCTCCCGGGAGCCAAAACGTTTTGATAACGCCAGCCCATTCAACAAAGCAGGGGTGGCGTAAACTGGAGTTTTAACAATAAAATACGCAGGCTCCAGTCCCCGCGCGCCCGACGCGCCGAACCGCGCGCTCCAGCTCGCGCGGATGTGTCGCCGCAAGCTCACCGTGGCCGCGGTGGCCACTGATGACATCAGCATGACTCCAGCAGTGGGCCCACCCAGTCAGATATTTCGTAATTACAGAAAACATTGAAATTCACGGAATTAAAATCTTTTAATCTGTTAAACAATAAATTGCAAATCATATATAAAAAATGCAGGAAAATGTATTCTCCACAATAATGCTTCTCTCCCAAAAAAACATTTAATTCTAAAATAAATTTCAAAATAAATTTCATAAAAATACACAAATTTAAAATCTTTTAATATGTGCATTGCAATAATGCAAATCATATATAAAAAATGCAAAAAAAGAAATGTGTGCCAACGAATATTTCTTCCTCACCAAAAAAAATATACAATACTTTTTAACAAGTTAAAAAAAAGATTTCAAAGAACATAAAAAACCCACCCACCCCCCCCCCCCCCCCCCCAAATAAAATATTAGACAATTTCTACAACTTCAAGATAATTTTCACGCAGGATTTGTTCGAAATTTTACAGCAACTAATTTTCCCCAGAGAATATTCGACATCACGAAAATATTATTTCCCCCACAATATTCAACAATATTTAAAAAAATCAAATATGTTTCATACATGTTTCTCTGTTTTTCCTTTCCCAGACAAGTTTCTGCTGAATTGGTTCGATTCAAATTGCCTAGACATATACATAATATATCAAAACCACTGCAGCGGCCATGACGTACCACAAATTTCAAATTTAAGAAATTTTCAAACTTTCCACATAAAATTTGCACCAACTATCCAAGTGACATTTAGAGACAGTCCAAATTTATTTCCTCTAATTATGGATTGAATTTAACAAATACCCATAAATGTATTTCGTCCGTTTATGGAGTTAAATTAAGTTTCTAAACAAAATACAAATTTACTACACCATTTCAAAATGATTAGTATTTATAGATAATATAACTAAAGACTATCCAATTATGCATATAAATTTAATAAATGCTAAATTTAGTTAACATTTGGAGATAACCATAATTTATTTCCTCTTATTATCGTCTCAAATAGAATATTTATGGAAAAATAGAACCATATTTGACAATTCCAATTTTAGTTAACATACTATTTGGACATATTATAACTTAATCACCTCTAATTATGCAGTTAATTTTTAAAAGATGCTTGGTTAGATGAAAATTTGGAGAAAAACAAATTCATTCCCTCTAATTATGGATTGAATTTAAATTGGATTTAACACATGCTCACATAATGTATTTCCTCTGATTATTGAATTAAACTAAAAATTAAAGGCAAAATACAAACATATTATGCGAATTCAAATAGGTTAATACTTACAAAAAACATAACTTAACTCCCTCCAGTTATGCAGTTCAAATTAATAAGTGCCCAAACTGAACTTAACTCTCCTTAATTAGGTAGTTAAATTTAAGTAATACCTGATTAGATTAACATTCAAAGAGAACACAAATTCATTTCCTCTAAATACGGATTGAATTAAATAAATCCTAACACAATATATTTCCTCTAACTAAGACATTGAGCGGAAAAGTGAAACTAAGAAATTTACAAATTTAAGAAATTCTCGAACTTCACACATAAACTAACAAATATTCATTTTGTTGAAGATTTGTTAAATGAGGTTTCTAAATAATTTTCATGTTTTCTTGCTTAAAAAAGAAAAAAAACAACGGACTTCAAAATTTTGGATCACAACGGTGCGGCGTAAAATTTTAAATATCTTCAAGATCTACTCATTTTACAAATGTAAAAATAATTCGAATCCGAAAACACCCCAACTTGAACAATTTCGAATTCTAAACAAATTTCAAACCAAACTTCTTCGAATTTCACTAATTTTCAAACCTCCAAAATATTTAAATGTGCACATTACCAAATTTAAATTTTATTTACTACACAGGCGCGGCATTGTCGCGCCAAGTTGCCTAGTACCTTCTGACAACGGAGACCAAGAACGGCAGAGCGGTCTAAGGTATGTGGTCGGAGTTAGCTTTAAAGGGATGTGTAATTATCATATTGATATACACCTTAATATTCCTAGAGACACCTTTAGGATGGAGCTTGCCATCTTCCTCGTGAAGCTTGTGAGCATCACACAAGTCTTAGAGCATCTCCAAGCGGAGCCCCCAAAGGCCGCCCAAACGTCCGGGCGGACAGCCCGGACGCGGTTTGGGCTGAAAACCACCGCCCAAAGGAGGCCCCAAAAGCCATCCGAAACGTCCGGGCGGTCCGGCACACCCAAAACCCAGCCCATATGTGGGAGGGTTTGGGGCGGTCCGGACGCGCCCGGACGCGCCGCCACGTCGGACGCGGCCCAATACGACCCCACATATATCCACAAAATCCCACCCCGGTCGGAACCCTCTCACTCTCCTCCGATCCCTTTCCACTCCACTCCACTGTCACTCTGCTCCGTCCGCAGCTTCGACAATGGCCAGCTCCGGCAGCGAATCCACGACCGAGCTGTACTGCCATGCGTTCGCGGAGGAGGATGAGGAGATTGGCAGCTGCCCCGGGCCGGATGCCGCGGCGCCGTCTTCTCGGTCGGTGGCGGTGGCTCTTTGCAACGGCTCTGCGGGCAGTTCCGCCGCCGCCGCGTCCAACGAAACAGTGGCGGCGCTTCCGCAGGTTTGCGCCTCCTTCCACCAATGTACATTTTAAAACAAGTAGGATGCGTAATGTAGGAATTTGATGAACCCGTAGGCCGTTGCGAGAGGCCGATGTACTCCATTGGCGATGATAAGGTGTTGTGCAATGCGTGGTTGTCCACCCCGGATGATCCTCAGACCGGAAGCTACCACCGTGCTTCATTTTGGGGCCTGATCGGTCAAGTGTTCAATGCTAATTCGGAAGTTGTCCGCACTGAGGAGTCCCTCCGCCATAGATGGCAATGCATCGTGGCGGAAATTAACAAGTTCGCCGGATGCTTGGCACAAATGGGTTCCGTAAGTTTTTGATGTTCAATTTTGTACAATGCCGGAACCCGTAGCTACTTTTGTTGAGTACCTATTTCATTTTGACAGATGGACAATGCAATCCTACTGTGCAACGCACTTGGGGGGAGGCCGGCGTCGACGGAGTGGAAGTTCGCCCATTGTTGGGACATCCTGAAGGATAGCCCTTCATCGACTACACGCCGGATGCGGAGAAGAGGGACAGGATCCGCCAAGCCGCGGAGAGCCAGGCACGACGTGCTCGGCAAAGGGAACGCGAAGCTCGGGAACGTGAAGAGGGCGTCGCTCAAGCACGTGAACGGAACGTGAAGCAGTCGCGAGAGCGGTGCTAGCTCAACGTGAAGCAGTCGCGAAAGCGGTGGAAGCTCAACGTGAAGCCGCGTATCTCACGCACGGGAGCTGGAACGTCAAGCCGGGGTTAGCCGGGCACGTCGCCGTCGCCAAAGAGAACGTGCGGCAGCGGAGGACGGCCGGGTTCTCCACCGTCTGTGAGAGCTCCTGTCTCTCCGACGGATTTGCATCAGTGTGCCTCTGCTCCGGTGTCTCCGATGAACTGTGTCCGATTAATTTCTATGTTGAACTATTTCCGTGGATGTTTGAACCTGGTTTGAACTATGTTTATTCGTATGATCTTTGAACTATGATCTATCCTGTGATCTACGTTGCATGTCAATATGGTTTTGGGGGGGATTATTTGGGGGTTATGCTTGTAGGACACTAGTTTTGGGGGCTGTCCGGTCACTGTCCGGACAGTTTGGGGCCGAATTTGAGGGCTCCGCTTGGAGATGCTCTTAGAAAGTCATACGTAGAACCGTAGACTTCGGAATGCTACGCATCTCGCCAAAAAATAAAGATCCAAACCTTCGTGGACGTGAAATATTTATGGTTAACATAAATGTCGTAGATTTTCAATGTGATCCAAACCTTCCGCACAAAAGGCTGGAAGAGCATTGTATGATTGACTCCTTCCTTGAAGGGACAAATCTTACCCTAAGTGAATTTTGGTGTTAATGACCATCAAATTAGGGAACTAATGTGTTTAAAAGTTTTATACACAAGGATTAGTTCCGTTCGAAGGAAGGGCAAGTGAATGGTTACCCCTACATAAAAGGATTAATGGAGGGTATACCGAGAAGCTGAAGTTTTATTTTTTCCCGTTTATTTGTCCTTTTTAGTCGTAAGAAAGTTGTACTATTATGAGGGGCAAGCTTACAAAATTTGGGTAAATTTACCTTCTAATCATCTCCCCACAACTCTCTACATTTGCTCCATAGCATATACTTCACAAAAATCATTCCTGTACTTTTCTGGAGCTCAAGTTTTCGGAAGGTCCGGACCTGGATCCGACTTGGGTCCGAAATGCTGGTTTCGGTACTGGTTTGAGTCGGACCTAGTCCAGAACATATCCCGGACCATCATCAAGTTCGGACTAAAGGTCGGAAGGTCCAAAATTTTCTGACTATTCCGGATAGGCTGGTTCGGCGGGGATTTTTCCCCTAGCGGCGATTTTCGAGGGCACCAAATATATATACCTTTCTTCGTCCTGGAGAAGGGTACGTTGATTGTCATGGGATTGTCACGGCAGATGTTTCCCAGGGGTAACTTGAGGTTGGGGACATGACGGCTCTGGTGTTCAGGAGATTGTCTAGCTCTACGGGGATAAAGGATTTACCCAGGTTCAGCCTCTCCATAGGAGATAAAGACCTAATTCCTGCTTTGTTGTATGACGATGATGATCTCGATAACCAGGAGCAATACGCCGCCGGGTTTTGAGTCTAGGGTTACAGGGGTTTGCTTGATAGCAGTTGGATCTGTCTATCTATGACCAAGGAGTCGGCTTATAAAGGCCACCGGATCTCCTGGTCGCTTACAAGGTAAGGCCGGGTTACACCGTACTCGGAGTCCTACTCTAGGTACTTCGTGGCCTCCAAGTTTTGGACTCCGTGACGCTTACTGATGACGTGAAACACACGTTCGTTGGGAGACCCCAAGAGGAAGGTATGATGTAGTCAGCAGCAAGTTTTCCCTCAGAAAGAAACCAAGGTTATCGAACCAGTAGGAGCAGCAACTCTTCAGAAGGTTGTCAACGGCGCCAGAAAAATAGCTGTCGCAGGGAGTCTGGACTGTTGACGTGGAATCTGCACACAACACAATCAAACTACTTTGCCCCAACGAAACAGTGAGGTTGTCAATCTCACTGGCTTGCTGAAAACAAAGGATTAAACGTATGGTGTGGAAAATGAGTATTAAATTGCAGAGAATGAAAAAGGAACAGTTTGCAGTTTGTGGTTGTTTAATCAGTGTAAAAGAATGGACCGGGGTCCACAGTTCACTAGTGGTGTCTCTCCATAAAAGATAACTAACATGTTGGGTGAACAAATTACAGCTGGGCAATTGACGAATAGTGAGCGCATGACAATGCATATACATGACATGTTGACTACTATGATATTTAATTGGGCATTACGACATAATACATAGACGTTATCCAACAGCATCTATGACTAATAATCCACCGCCGGGTTGTCATCCGAGTCCCCCGTTGGTATTAAGTTGCAAGCAACGGATAATTGCATTAAGTAAAGTGCGTAATGTAAACAAACACATATGCCGTGGACATAGCATCGTTAGGTTATCCCTAGTGGCAACAGCACATCCACAACCTTAGAACTTTCTGTCACTGTCCCAGGTTAAACGGAGACATGAACCCACTATCTAGCATAAATACTCTCTCTTGGAGTTACAAGCATCTACTTGGCCAAAGCATCTACGAGTAACGGAAAGCATGCAAGATCTTAAATAACATATAAGATAGATTGATAATCAACTTGACATAATATTCAATATTCATCGGATCCCAGCAAACACAACATGTAGCATTACAATAATATGATCTTGATCATGTAGGGCAGCTCACAAGATCTAAACATGATGGCACAAAGTGGAGAGACAACCATCTAGCTACTGCTATGGACCCGTAGTCCAAGGATGAACTACTCACGCATCACTCCGGAGGCAGGCATGGCGATGTAGAAGCCTCCGGTGACGATTCCCCTCTCCGGCAGGGTGCCGGGAAGAGGTTCTGAACCCTCCCGAGCTAGGGTTGACGACGGCGGCGTCTCTGGAACTTTTCGTGGATATTTGCTCAGGTACTTAGGGTTTTCGCGTCGGGGGGAATAAGTAGGCGAAAGGGCGGCGGCTGCGGACCCCCGAGGGGCCCACACCACCCAGGGCGCGGCAGAGGGGGGCCCGCGCCCTGGTGCGTGTGGCCTCCTGGTGGCCCTCCTCTGCTGCTCCTTCGCTCCGTCAGGCGTGTTCTGGAAAAATAGGGACCCCCGTGTAGTTTCGTCCAATTCCGAGAATATTTCCAGACTAGCTTTTCTGGAATACAAAAACAGCAGAAAACAGGAACTGGCACTTCGGCATCTTGTTAATAGGTTAGTCCCAAAAAATGTATAAAAGTGATATAAAGTAGATGCAAAACATGTAGCAATTGGTATAAAACAAGCATGGAACATCAAAAATTATAGATACGTTTGAGACGTATCAGCATCCCCAAGCTTAGTTCCTACTCGTCCTCGAGTAGGTAAACGATAAAAACAAATAATTTTTGAGGTGACATGCTACTATCATAATCTTGATCATATAATATTGCAAGGCACATGTAAATGAATGAAGTGATCCAAGTCAATGGTCTATAATTTGCTACAAATAGATAATGAGTAAACAATGAATCACACAAGCTAAACGTTTTCATGAATAGTACTTTCGAGACAAGCATCAAACAGTTTTGCATAAGTGTTAACTCATAAAGCAATAGTTTCTAATAAAAGGTATTTAATCAACACAAAGGAAGAATTTAGTTTCAGCATTTGCTTCAACTTTCAACATATTTATCTCATGGATATTGTCAACACAAAGTAGTATAACAAGTCCAATACATTGCATATAACGCATGTTGTAACAAAGTTGACACTAGTGTTTGCTTGTGGAAGACAGAAAGAATAGGAAAACTGACTCAACATAAAAGTAAAAGAAAGGCCCTTCGCAGAGGGAAGCAGGGATTAAATCATGTGCTAGAGCTTTTAGGTTTTTGAAAGCATATAGAGATTGCATAAAATATTTGATACTCCTCCCAACCTTGCTAACACAAGCCATGGCTAACCGAATCCTCGGGTGCCTTCCATCAATCACATACCATGGAGGAGTATCTATTTTTGAGAGGTGTTTGTTAATTGTCAACGAATGGTAGCGGGTGAGAACAGTATTCTACCTGTCGAACGGACTTTTAAGAGCGGCTCCCATGAAGGACGTTATTTCTACCAGCAAGGCAGATCATCCCTCTTTCTCTTTGGTTTACACACATTCAGGTATTTCACTGTTTGTCATTGCTTACTGATGAATCAGGGCAAAAGTGTGAAGAGAATTAATTGGTTAAAGTTGTAATTAATTGGGACTGGGCACCCCGTTGCCAGCTCTTTTTGCAAGTTATTGGATAAGCGGATGTATATGCCACTAGTCCAGGTGTAAAAGTCCACTCGACAAATAGAATAAAGAATAACCACACTAATTCCTCATGAGCTAGTAAACATTGACACAAAAAGGGAATAATAACATTTTGAATAATTTAAAGGTAGCACATGAAAAATTTACTTGGAGTGGCAAGGAAATACCACATATAGGTAGTTATGGTGGACACAAATGGCATGGATTTTGGCTCAAGGATTTGGATGCACGAGAAGCATTCCCTCTCAGTACAGAGTTTAGGCTAGCAAGGTTATGTAAGCAAACAAGAATATCAACCCGTACACCAAGTTTTATATGACAAACATATTGCAAACGTTATAAGACTTCATACCGTCTTCCTTGTTAACCAAACCCTGTTATTAGAAAATATCTAGACCTTAGAGGTACCACCGATGCAAACCAAATTTTCAACAAGCTTTACGGTAGTTCTTCACTAATAGGCTTAACTCATGTGATGCACAATTTAATCATGATCTACTTGTTAACTCAAAACAATTGACAAGCATCAAGTTATCCATTTTAGTGATCTACAAGATTAAGCAAGTTTTTCCTTATACCAATTACCACATGCAACATTTTCTGAACCAACCAAACACCAATCAATTTATTTCATCAACTCTCCAAACAAATATAAGTGAAGCAAGAGAGTACTTTCTACAAAAGAAAGCTAATAGCTCTGACAAGAGATACATGAAAACAAGAGCTAAAAGCTGAACAGCGCTAGATATGAATACTCAACAAATATAAGTGAAGAATAGGAGTATTCTCATGAAAAAGCGGAGCGTGTCTCTCTCCCAATCAAGAATGCTAGGGTCCAGTCAAGCTTTATTGAAAATAAAAGTGCAATACTGAAAATAAAAGCACACAGACGCTCCAAGAAAAGCACATATGATGTGAAAGAATTAAAATATAGTTTCACTAGAGATGACCTGATAATTTTGACGATGAAGAAGGGGATGCCTTGGGCATCCCCAAGCTTAGACGCTTGAGTCTTCTTGAAATATGCTGGGGAGATCCATGGGAGCCTCCCCAAGCTTAAGCTCTTCACTCTTCTTGATCCTATTATATCATCCTTCTCTCTTGACCCTTGAAAACTTCCGTCACACCAAACTCAAAGTAGATCTCATTAGAGGGTTAGTGCATAATCAAAAATTCACATGTTCTATAAAGACGCAATATGATTTGTTACTTTAAACATTAGCTACAGCCACTGATGTTATGTGAAGCTCTTCCACCCAAAAAAGAATTTCACTCAACACTAGTAAAAGAGAGAATGCAAAAATAAAAAGGCATAATCTGTCTAAAACAGAACAGTCCGCAAAGACGAATTTTTTCGAGGCACTTACGACGCTCAGATCGAGAAACTCTGAACTAATGAAAGTTTCAGACATTCATAAAGATTACGCACAAAAATTTCAGATTTTTAACAATCTGGTGATTTTAGGAATTTCGTACAGTGAACAGCAAAAATCTGTTTCTGCGCAGCAATCAAAATTAAGCATCATCTTATCATTAGAGGCTACTCTTGGCACAACAATGCGAGAAAATAAAGATACAAAGGAGTTGCTACAGAAGTAAACAAACTCCTTGACTCAATAAAAGAAAAATTGCAGAAAAATAAAATGGGTTGCCTCCCATAAGCGCTTTTCTTTAACGCCTTTTAGCTAGGCACAAAGCATGCATCAAGTATTACCAAGTGAAGAAGCATCAACATTGTAATTTGTTCGAACAATAGAATCATAAGGTGGCTTAATCTTCTTCCTAGGAAAGTGTTCCATACCTTTCTTGAGAGGAAATTGATATTTTATATTCCCTTCTTTCATATCAATAATAGCACCTACAGTCTAAGAAAAGGTCTTCCCAACACAATAGGGCATGATGGATTGCACTCAATATCCAAGACAATAAAATCAACGGGGACATAATTGTTGTTAACCATGATAAGAACATCATCAATTCTTCCCAAAGGTTTTTTAATAGTAGAATCAACAAGGTGAACATCCAAGTAACAATTTTCCAAAGGTGCTAAATCAAGCATATCATATAATCTTTTAGGCATAACAGAAATACTAGCACCAAGGTCACACAAAGCATTGCAATCAAAGTCATTCAATTTCAATTTAATGATGGGCTCCCAACCATCTTCTAACTTCCTAGGGATAGAAGCTTCATGTTTAATTTCTCTTCCCTAACTTGCATGAGAGCATTAGTAATATGTTTAGTAAAAGCCATGTTTATAGCACTAGCATTAGGACTTCTAGCTAGCTTTTGCAAGAACTTAATTACTTCAGAAATATTGCAACCATCAAAATCAAAGTCATTATCATCAAAAGTAATGGAATTATTCTCTTCCTTATTGCTAGAAATTTCAGCATCTTTATCAAGGACAGTTTCAGAGTTATCAGGCAATTTAGGACATTTTGCAATAGAAGTGGAAACATTACCAACACCAACTATCTTGCCATTAATGGTAGGAGGTTTGTTAACACTTGAGTTTGAAGCATTTTCAGAAGTAGTAATAGTATAAACTCTAGCAATATTATTCTTTCTAGCAATTTCATCCTCTCTTTCCCATCTAGCATGCAATTCAGCTAACATCCTCACATTGTTATCAATTTTAACTTGTATAGCATTGAGAGTTTTGCTCTCTTTAACATCATGAGGCATGTTCTTTAGTTTCAATAAGTCAACATCAAGAGCAAGACTATCAACTTTAGAGGAAAGCACATCAATTTTCCCAAATTTCTCCTCAACAGTTTTATTGAAAGCAGTTTGTGTACTAATAAAATCCTTAAGCATAACTTCAAGATCAGAGGGTACACTCTTATTATTGTTGTAGGAGTTACTATAGGAATTTCCATAACCATTGCCACTATTAGAAGGATAGGGCCTATAATTGCTATTACCAAAATTATTCCTATAAGCATTGTTGTTGAAATTATTATTTTTAATGAAGTTCACATCAACATGCTCTTCTTGAGCAACCAAAGAAGCTAAAGGAACATTATTTGGATCAACATGTGTTTGACCATTTGCAAGCATAGACATAATAGTATCAATTTTGGCACTCAAGGAGGAGGTTTCCTCAACAGAATTTACCTTCTTACCTGTTGGAGCTCTCTCGGTGTGCCACTCAGAATAATTAATCATCATATCATCAAGAAGCTTTGTTGCAGCACCCAAAGTGATGGACATAAAGGTACCTCCAGCGGCCGAATCCAATAAATTCCTCGAAGAAAAATTTAATCCTGCATAGAAGGTTTGGATGATCATCCAAGTAGTCAGTCCATGAGTGGGACAATTTTTAACCAATGATTTCATTCTCTCCCATGCTTGAGCAACATGTTCATTATCAAATTGCTTAAAATTCATTATGCTACTTCTCAAAGAAATAATCTTAGCAGGAGGATAATATTTTCCAATAAAAGCATCTTTGCATTTAGTCCATGAATCAATACTATTTCTAGGCAAAGATAGCAACCATTCTTTAGCACGTCCTCTCAAGGAGAAAGGAAAAAGTTTCAGTTTAATAATATCACCATCTACTTCCTTGAGCTTTTGCATTTCACAAAGTTCAACAAAGTTATTAAGGTGAACAGCAGCATCATCAGTACTAACACCAGAAAATTGCTCTTTCATAACAAGATTTAAAAGTGCAGGTTTAATTTCATAAAATTCTGCTGAAGCAGCAGGTGGAGCAATAGGTGTGCATATGAAATCATTGTTGTTCGTGCTAGTGAAATCACACAACTTAGTGTTCTCAGGAGTACTCATTTTAGCAGAAATAAAAACAGTACAGAAAATAACTTGAAAGTAAACTAGATGCAAGTAACTAATTTTTTTGTGTTTTTGATAATTGAAAGCAAACAAGATAAAATAAAATAAACTAAGCAAGACAAAAACAAAGTAAAGAGATTGGAAGCGTGAAACTCCCCTTGCAGAAGACTGCTGTCTCCCCGGCAACGGCGCCAGAAAAATAGCTTGATGACGTGAAACACACGTTCGTTGGGAGACCCCAAGAGGAAGGTATGATGTAGTCAGCAGCAAGTTTTCCCTCAGAAAGAAACCAAGGTTATCGAACCAGTAGGAGCAGCAACTCTTCAGAAGGTTGTCAACGGCGCCAGAAAAATAGCTGCGCAGGGAGTCTGGACTGTTGACGATCGAGCATAAATGATTTCATTCTCCCAACACTGTCCCGGGTTAAACGGAGACATGAACCCACTATCGAGCATAAATACTCTCTCTTGGAGTTACAAGCATCTACTTGGCCAAAGCATCTACGAGTAACGGAAAGCATGCAAGATCTTAAATAACATATAAGATAGATTGATAATCAACTTGACATAATATTCAATATTCATCGGATCCCAGCAAACACAACATGTAGCATTACAATAATATGATCTTGATCATGTAGGGCAGCTCACAAGATCTAAACATGATGGCACAAAGTGGAGAGACAACCATCTAGCTACTGCTATGGACCCGTAGTCCAAGGATGAACTACTCACGCATCACTCCGGAGGCAGGCATGGCGATGTAGAAGCCTCCGGTGACGATTCCCCTCTCCGGCAGGGTGCCGGGAAGAGGTTCTGAACCCTCCCGAGCTAGGGTTGACGACGGCGGCGTCTCTGGAACTTTCGTGGATATTTGCTCAGATACTTAGGGTTTTCGCGTCGAGGGAATAAGTAGGCGAAAGGGCGGTGGCTGCGGACCCCCGAGGGGCCCACACCACCCCAGGGCGCGGCTGAAGGGGGGCCCGCGCCCTGGTGGCGTGTGGCTTACTGGTGGCCCTCCTCTGCTGCTCCTTCGCTCCGTCAGGCGTGTTCTGGAAAAATAGGCACCCCCGTGTAGTTTCGTCCAATTTCGAGAATATTTCCAGACTAGCTTTTCTGGAATACAAAAACAGCAGAAAACAGGAACTGGCACTTCGGCATCTTGTTAATAGGTTAGTCCCAAAAAATATATAAAAGTGATATAAAGTAGATGCAAAACATGTAGCAATTGGTATAAAACAAGCATGGAACATCAAAAATTATAGATACGTTTGAGACGTATCACTTACCGCCTCCTGGTCTTCTGGAACCTTCCTTCTATGGCCGGGTTACCGACAAGCTCTCCGGCCTATCTTGTAACCCGGCCCATGATGATGGCTAGCTGGCCTTGCCGGGCCTCCTGCCTGGCGGGTCATGCTTCCCTCCTCATGGCCTACTGGGTTATGATTCCCCCAACATTGATCATCTTCATTTACCGCCATTGTCCCAAATCTTCCAAATTTGATTCCTCCATATCCCTGCACTCAATCAGGACAATCTTTAAGGAAAAGAGAGAGTGCACACAAGATCTAGACATCCATCCAAAATAAAAGTTGTTTCCCCGTCTTGAGTAAGCTTGGTCTTGTTACTCTTGGGTTTGTGGGGAACCCTAAACGGTTGGTGTTGCCTTGTGATCTTCCAGGTTGTGGAGCCATCAAGGAGTTTGTAAATGTGCGAGGATCACCTCAATATCCCGCTTAGTGGAAGGGCTTTCACTTGGTGAAGAGAGCTCAACGAAGAAGAAGGGTAGACCGATGTTGGGGTCGTGTGGACTTTCTTTGCACTTCTCTGACGCGCTTCATCAAGTTACACACATAAGCATCTAGCGGTAATACCCGTGGCATAAATTCCAATCATATATCTTGGTGTTGTGTGGTAGCATTTTTTCGTTGTGCAGTAGTTGTACCCGGCGTAACTCACCAACCTCGACACCAGAAAAGATTTCGACATCGTTTCAACAGCGGCGACCAGCGTCGGCGGTACCGGCACACAAAGCCCGCTCCCTAGAAGGGCACTACGTACCCTCGGGGGCTGGCACTCGACATCAACAACGACATCAGCTTCGACCGCGCGTACCCGACATACCGTCGACTCGGGAAGAGGGCGGCGTATGCACGCGCACCCGAGGCTTGGGGGCTGGCGCTTCGTCATCAACAACAAACAATATCGCCTCCGGTGCCTTCATCAACTCCGTCGCGCCGACTCTGGTTCGCGGCATCGACTCCCTCCACCACACAACTCCGCCGCGTCGACCCGTCCGCCGCATTGAGTCCTTCCGGCTAAACACCGCAAGACCTTGGCCGCACCTGATACCCTATCGGGTGCTGCGCCTTACAAGTCTCAACAAATTTGCCTTGGCCGCACCTGATACGCTATCGGGTTTTGCGCCACAGAGGCCGCAACAAATTCGCCTTGGTCGCACCCGATACCCTATCGGGTGTTGTGCCGCACAGGCCTCAACAAATTCGCCTTGACCACACCTGATACCCTATCGGGTGCTGCGCCGCGCAGGCCGCAACAAATTTGCCTTGGCCACACCTGATACCCTATCGGTGCTGCGCCGCAGAGGCCGTAACAAATTTGCCTTGACCGCACCTGATACCCTGTCGGGTGCTGCGCCGCACAGGCCGCAATAAATTCACCTTGGCCGCACCTGATACCCTATCGGGTGCTGCGCCGCAGAGGCCGTAACAAATTTGTCTTGGCCGTAACAAATTTGCCTTGGCCACACCTAGCCCTAGCCGCACCTGATACTCTGTCGGGTGCTGCGCCGCACAGGCCACAATAAATTCGCCTTGGCCGCACCTGATACTCTATCGGGTGCTGCGCCGCACAGGCCGCGACAAATTCGCCTTGGTCGTGCCCAATGCTCGGGGGCTGCGCCGCACAGGCCGTAACAAATTTGCCTCGGTCGCACCCGACACTCGGGAGGGCACTCGCCGTCGGCTCGAGTGCTGCGCACCCGATAAATATCTACGCCAGCAGACACGAAGAATGGAGCACTCGCAAGATACTCGATAACAACAAAATGAAGGCAAATTGAGCCTATGCCCAACTACAAATAGTTGCACATAGCCTCGGGGGCTACTTCCATCGGGAGCGCTGCCACGCACCCGATAAAACATAGGCAAAAAAACCTTCAGGCTACAAAACAAGCAGTCGAAACTTACTCGACTTGGCTACTTAGCCCTATGCAAATTTCAGTCATAATTCCCCCGAGTTGCGTCCGCCGCATATACCTCGGATGCTGCACGCACAGTGCAAAGGTAAGACCCGCCGATCCGTCGAGCTGGGTCGAGGCCCGCATGTACAGCGTTTTCCCTGAAGCTTTCCATGTCAACAGACATGAAGAAAATCCTAACGGACGCGTTAGGTACCCGCAAAGTCATGTTGCAGGTCGGCTCTGTAAGACCTCCGCGACCTGAGCCGAACCTGACCAGCCCGTTCCGGGTTCGAGTCTAGGGACTCAAACTTGAAATAGGCTAGTAAGGTTTTGCCCAAAAATGCAGTTAACTGGTCCCGATCCGTCGAGTGTACCAGGCCTACTATGCCACCATCCCTAAGACCTGTCAGACGGACAGTAAAATTTACGCAAATAATCAGTCGACATATTACCGACTCTGCAAGCACAATCGATACAATCTCAATTCAAAGATACGGGGCAAAATGAACAAAGAATCTGACGATGCATTATCGGCCTGGAAGATTCATGTTAAAGCAAGCAATTATGTCGTGCACCCGCAGATGAGTCTTTGTCCGATTCTTCGAATCGACTAGACACTCGGGGGTACTCCCATTGGGAACGCTGGACGCGCACCTGACGAGCGCTAGGCGCGCACCCGGCATACTACCGAGTTAAAAGCATCAGACAACGTAGCAAGGGCACGAAGACTGAGCCCAAGTTGAGCATCTCCTTGGACAGCTCAAATTTCATCGTCTACTCCCATCGGGAGCGCAGTTGCCACCGGCTCGAGTGCTACGCAGTTCTCAAAGTCGGTTTCTCTATAACCTGCATCGGATTTCTCAAGTCGGGTTCTCTACAGCCCGCAATGGTATTCTCAAAGTCGGGTTCTCTATAGCCCGCACCGGATTTCTCAAAGTCGGGTTCTCTATAGCCCGCACCGGATTTATCAAATTCTGTCTCACTATTTATCTCATTGGATTTATTACTATCAGGTTTCTTACACCTACACTGGATTTCTCAAATGATTCAAAACATGGTTAATACAGTCATCACATGGTCTTCAACGTACCCGACGCATCGACTACGCCTACTCGACATGCTGCTATGAGTCTATGCCCGATTCTGCGAATCGACCAGACACTCGGGGGCTACTGACGTGGTCATACCCTTTGGGTCCCCCACTTTTGGTATACCTGGTGCGCTCCAGCCGAAGGCCCACCTGGCGGCCCAATAAAGCCCAAGAAGTCACAACTTGGAGTACAAGACAAAAACTCATGTAAACCCTATCTGGCTCCCTTTATAAAGCCAGGCAGGGGCACGCTTTAGAGAGGAAGAGACCGCATACACGCATAGCCATAGCGAGACCACGTCTCACAAAATCGCCATTACGGCCACCATGTAATCATACATATATACATATCAGATAAGCAGGAGTAGGTCTTTACCTCACAATGAGGGCCGAACCTGGATAAATCCCTGCTTGTCAGCCGTCCGATACTACCAGCGCGCCATCTTCTCTCCCTATACGAAACCCTAGGTATCTCACCTTGGGATTTGTCGTGGTAACCCCACGTACACTGATGATCTACGAGCTCCATTAAGGAGATACCCATCATCATAGTACATGTGGAGCGATGTCGATGCGAGTGTCAACTCCCACATCGGTCCTGCCTTTGAGGTGACCGTTGGGGATCGACGTATGGGCACCAACGACTAGGTGAAAGAGTCGTATAACGGTGGTGTTCACGATACTCGAGCGGCTCCTCATGATCTCAGTTGGATGCATCGTCTTCGGTTGTGCTTATTTCTAGGTTCATATCCTAGTATGTGTCAGCTCTTCGCCGTTGATGGTCAACACCGGGGTGCGCTGGCACTCGAAAATGGCTTTGGTATTCATCGTGGGTATACTTTTAAGTTGATTTTCTGTGGTGGCATCGTCGGTCAGCCCGACAATTATGATAAATGTGTTATTTGTCGGAGTTGTCTCTCGACTAAGATCGATCGGGTTGACGAGTGCCTTTGCGTGGTGGCCTCCTCCTTGCGACCTGAGTTAAGTTTTAACTTGGTTTAAGATACTATGTATCAAGGATCAAGAAGAGAGGTTAAGCTATCACAAGGATGGCAAAGCACTCGCCTTGAGATTGACACCGTATACCGTGAGGCGAAAGGAATAGACATATTACACATTGTCGAGTTCGTCAAAATGAGACCCAGTGATCAGTGGCGGAGCTTGGGCCAACTCGCTTGGGGGGGGGGGGGGGCAGATGGGCTTCTTTGCCATCTTGGGCCAGTATTGGGTGGGGGTGGCAAATGGCTAAATATCAATGGTTTTTGGAGCAAAAAAGGCCATAAAGTACTAGTTTGTACGCAAAATTTTCTTGGGCTAGGGGGGCGGCGCCCCCCCGAACTCAACATTGCTCTGCCACTGCCAGTGATCATGAACCTACATGATCACACACTTCGGAATGGAACTCAGTCGAATGCGAACCGACTAATAAGGACAATCGTGTTGGAACCGAATGGCATTGGGAAAAGAGTCCTATACGAACTAGATATGTGTAGTACTTGGTCAAGGAAGCGATGGGGTCTCAAGTGTTTGTGCGTCCAACGAATGCCTATATAAGGTGAAGGCAACACGACTAAAAGGAAACCCTAGCCACCAACAATTCAAGGCATGCAGACGGATCTAACAATCCTTTGCCGCGTGGCACACTTGATGAAGATTTCATGGATTTCACCACCTGTTTGAGGAATCAAACGAGGTGGACGGCACTACATCGAGAGCTACATCTAGTTTCTCACTTCCGCGCCTAGTGGTGAATTTGTGACCTTAATCGCAAATCCTAGATCTTGGTGATGCTTGTTAGCTTTTTTTATTGCAAGCGAGAATGATTAGGGCCATCTTCCGATTGACGATTGGATTGCTCACCCGCCGGGGACTATGTGCCACATACCATGAACCATGATGGTGGTTTGTCCGTTGGCGCGTTGATCACTCGATCGCGGAGCTCATCAGCAAGCTGTGGCTGTGAGGAGGACTGCTGTTTCGGCTTAAGTCTGGTGCTGCAACCATGCACGTGGGTGCATTGTATGAGTTGTACCGTGACAAAAGCCCTTACTGTTATGAGAATGCTACGTACGTGCTACCATGCTGAATAAGAATATCTCTAGCGTCTACTAGAATCATGGTATAGAGACACATAGAACTATCTCTGATGTCAATGGAAAAAGAAGGTTCTTCCATTCCATGAAAAGTTAACCTGTACAAGTACAATATTCTAGATAATTCGTATGACACCAGCTAAGCCTTTCCTAACCTATACGAGTTTCCTAGTACGGAGTACTAATCATCATCAAAAGCCTTTTCGATAGGACCATCCTACGTCTAAAAGATTGACACTTGTATAATCAAGACGGCAAGCGTGTAATCTGCTCGCGTACGCAATCGATCAATCAGCCAGCTGATCGGAATATTTGAGCTGACAGAGACGCTGTACGGTTTAACCCGGGCGTGCCCGCATGTCAGTGAGCAATCCAGCCAGCGCGGCAGGCGAGGTGTCCCGTACGAAGGTTTTTTGTCAGCACGCGCGCTCCGGATCTGGAACACGGCACGTGCGAGCGCGAGCGGGACTCCAGCCATGTGCGCGCCCATCCGTCGATTTATTCGTGGGCTGGACCCACCGGCCAGTACGGCGTGCCAAACGCCCAGGGCTGATCGTCCACTCCGTTCGTTGCAATGCAAACCCAGTCGGCCATGGGCTTGTCGACGGCAAGGCCACCTCACTCCGTTCGCTCGTGGCTAGCTGTGTACGTGTGCCATCTTTTTGTTTCGTACTGATTCAGAAAACGAAATTGCTCTGCACCAACATGTGTCGTGGCCACCGCTTCTCAAGGATTAAAGCGGAGAAACAAAAGCTGAATCAGATGACCTCTGATCCAAGTGCATATACAGTAATGTACTCCAACTGCACCTCTGATCCAAGCGGAGTAAAACATAGCAACCTCGTGTATATTTCACAATAGCATAATGTATTTTCTTCATTTCGCGCCACATTTATCCAACTGCACCTTGCTGATGTATGTTCCAGTCGATGTGACTTGTGACAACTACCAACATCACACCTCCAAACGAACTCGGACCAAAATTCACACTCGCTGTCTCTATACAGAATCACGCAACAACTTACTTGGGAAGAACAATACTCGCATAAATACACAATAAACGAATACTAGTACTGTAATAATTAACGGGCAACAGTAGAGGGATAAGCTCTCCATTTTCAAGCTCATCTGTCGCTCTCGATTTTTACGGTTTTTTGAAGGATTTCTTTACCGGGAGAAGACGGGGCTGAGGGTTTTGGAGAACCCGCGGAGCGCGCCGTACCCGCGGGAGCTGAAGCCGAGGCAGCCCAGGACGCCCTGCCGGTACGGCAGGAACGTGCGCCGCCGCATCTCCTCCGCCTGCGCCCTGTTCGGCGCCGCGTACAGCCTCTCGTGCGCGGCCGCGACCGTCGTCGACCGCCGCCGACCCTTCCCCCTCCCCTGGCCCCGCGTCGTCGTCCGGGACTCGTCGCTCTCCGCCGCCGCTGCTGCCGTCTCCGATGGTGGCGGTGACGGCCTCGCCCCACGGAGCCTCGCGATGACTTTCTCCCTCGACGCCCACGTGTGCGAGAACTGCCACGTCTTTTCGGGCTTGGCCGCCGCCGCGGGGGCGTCGACGTGCGCGTGGGCGCTGCTGCCGGGCTCGCTCTTGCTGCGGTGGAGGAGCATGTCCTTGAGAACCACCCACCGCCGGGACCCGCGGGAGGACGAAGCCGATGAGGAGGACGAGGTCGAGGAAGACGAGGACGAACGCGACGAGGCGGTCACCGGCGGCGGCGACTCCTGCGCCGCCCCAGTCGAGCCGAGATCCGGCGCGGGGACGGGCGCATTGAGCAGCTTCAGCCGCGGGGACGCGCTGCGTGGCGGGGACATGGACCGGGCGCGGCGGTGCACGGAGCCGCTCCGGAGCGTGGGCCGCCGCTGTTCGCGGTCGTCGTCGTCGTCGCTGCCGGGGTCGAGATCCGGGAGCGGGGACAGGGTGAGCGCCCGGATCTGGCCGTTCTGGAAGAGCTCGTCGGCGGAGATCATGTGCTCGCCTGGGCCGCCGAACTCGAACTCCGCGTCGCCTAGGCCGCCGTACCCGCCGCCATTCGTGGCACCCGAGGCACCGGAGAACAGTAGGTGGTGGATGGGGCTGGCCGGCGCACTGAAGAAGTAGCCGCCGCCGAAGATGGCGGGGGACCGGCCGGGGCTGGACGGCGCGCTGCCGAAGGGGGTGGAGCAGGTGCTGTCGATGTCGTCGTCCATGGCGCGAGCGGTGGAGTCCTAGTAGTTCGCTTCGAGTTGCGGGAGGTGGTTGCTCTTGGGGAATATGGAGGGAGAATGGGATGAGAGGTTATAAACGGAGGAGAGGAGGAGGGGCGGTAACTATTACCGGCAGGCAGTAACCCCGATGGTTGGCTGGATGGTGAGGGGTCAGCGGCTTGACCTTCTACGATCGGGTTTACCATTTACCGCTGAGCTGCTTCAACTTGGGCGGTGTGCTCGTGCCAACTTGAGTAGTAGTTTACATTTTTATTTACTTTTGTCTACATTTCCTGGTAGCTCATTAGACATTTCCTCGTCCAAAGGGCTCGCTAAATTGTACGAATTTTATTGGGGTTTTAAGATTTTAATTCTTACGATTTTCCCGGTGAAGCCATTTGGACTGGAAGCACGGTGTCACCCAACACATATGCATGGGAATACTATGTCTCAATTCATAGGAATTTCAACATCCATGCCACTCTATTTTTAATACTCGATCTCATAGGATCGAGACATTTTTCGTGGGTTCCATCCTTTTATAGCTACAATTTTCATGTGTTCTATACACTGTTATGTATGAGATTCATGTTTTCCTGTTATTTCTACATCTTTCAATTATGTGAATGTCTAACAAAATCCACAATTCCAAAAAAACTAGAACACAGTTTCATGGATGGAGCAATTAAGCAGTGTGTGCGCATGAGCCAAAACGGCCAATTTTTACGTTTTCATCCACAATACTCATGTTCATGCAATGCTTACTATTCAGGCTTCTTAGTTTATATTAGTTGGCGAGTCAGACCCAACTTACATAGACCATATAGGGAAACATCAGCTGACAAATTGGCATGGTTTTATTGCTTGCGCCACATCAGCAATGGAAGGAAGCCCTAATGTCTGACTGCATGTATCAAAGGTCATTTAGTTAGGTTGATGCAGAATACTGGTGTCCGGTAATTACCTATATCTGCCATCTGGCATCATGTGGTCACTTCCAGCGGCGAGGTTTCCATCACTTCACCAAACCACACTACTTACATGATCATGCCACAATATTGCGAGCAACATGAGCATACATAAACTTTATAACTCGATACACAATCCTTAGCGTCCAATTGCATGCATCAAAGGTCTTTCGGTTAGGTTGACGGAGATTGATGTTGTTTGGTTGGATGTATCTGATCTCATGTGGTCACTTCCAGTGGTAAGGTTTCCATCACTTCAACAAACCACACTACTTACATGATCAAGTTACAATGCAAGCAACATGAGTATACATAACATTATAAGTTGAAAATTTGATATGCAAATTAATTATAGTTATGTTAACAAACTGGTTATTATATGAGATGAAAGTGCACAACTTTCTTGAATGTTTAGATGCATGCATTTTTTTCAAACACAAACCTATGAGTTCCAACCCTATAAATAAGCTTATTTCTAAGCAATAAAATTGATCATTTAAAATTTCTACATAAGTACCATGAATCAAAGAGTCCCTAATATTTCAAAGAATTTAATATTTCCTTACTGGTAAGGCATCTAATACTTACCTTTTCTTAAGTTGTTGGAATCCTGCAAAATATTCAAAAAAGGCCACAATTATTATATTTGATTGTTTCCAACAGTGATATTTTGATGTATTGTTTTTGTTTGTGCAGATCTGCAAAAAGTAAAATAACTTTCTTCTCAAGTAGGTGACATTCTTAATAGAATAGCAATTGTTTACGTGCAAAATAGATGCTTTCCGGAAAAAGTTAAGTCACAGGACATCTAATAGAGATAGTAATCAAGAGGCATAATTATAGATAAATTGATCTTTACATGGCAAATAGGTAAACTAAACATGGTAATAATAATATGCATTATCACTAAAACTAGGGGCAGAGACTGGGCTAAGCAATGGCGGGCCCAGAAACTTGTCGAAACCTAGGCAAACTACAACTCAGATCACCTATGGTACTACTTTTTATTTAAACCATGTAAAAAAGCCGTTAACATATACTGTTGCACCGTCGCCAAGTCTGGACGGCCACCCGGGCTTGAGGGGCCCTAGTCCGCCCATGGGTCTGGGGTAACTTAGGTGGTTTCCTCCGACCGCCACTAAAGACCTGTACAGTTTTATCCTGAAAATGTTGAAAATACATCAAAATTAGTGTTTGGGATGGGCCAGTTCCTAGTTTGGCCCAATCCTTGTTCCATCCCCAGTTTGAACCTTAAACATGTTGTATATTTTAGTGACAACGCTTGAAAATTGATAGCACTCATGTGAAATGATGGACTTGCATGCAAAGGGTGTACAAATTGCTGCACATATATGGATTCATGATTTAGGGAGAAAAAAATGGATGGGATGATGAACATCGGTTATTGAGGTTGTTGATTGTGTCACTGACATAAGATTGAATAATGAGAAGTCTACCTTTGCGTACAAAATGATAATTATATCAAATATTTTTGGTTGGTTGAGATGATGAGTTCACAGGTACATATCAGATTGATGTGTTTTTAGCTCACGCATTACGGATAAGGTCGACGTGTTTTGAACTCACCTATATGGTTGATGTGTTTTGAACTAACGCATTACGGACAGGTACATATCAGATATGAGCGCGCAAGTTTATCTTATAATAACATGTATGACGAGAGACGAGTAGATATCAACACTTACTTATGTACTCTGAATTCATACAAGAATACGAGTAGAGCGAGCGCCTAACACAGCACCTCTCCTACTGTTAGACAGTTCCATAGCACAAAGATGAGCCGCATTATTGGCTCCACTGCGAATGGAAAAATTGTCAAAAGGAGTAAGCTTCCCGCGCTCAGGCTCAGCTCTTTGTATCTCTGATAGTTAGGGGAAGTACTCCCTCCGTTCCAAATTAATTGACTTCCATTTGTCCCAATGTGGATGTATCTATACTTGTAACATGTCTAGATACATTCACATGTGGACAAATGAAAGTTAATTAATTTGGAACGGAGGGAGTAGGTGTTAGGAAAGTCTTGGTGTTTCCCATAAGCAACACGATCCTTGGTTCAGAGAATCAGTTCAAGTGTTCAACAACAATAATGTTCTGGAGCCCTTCCTGGAGCTTGGAGGGCGAGCAAAATACCAACACGAATCAGTACTGTTGATGTTTCTCTGCCAGTCTGCATAGCTTGCACCGTTGCAATACACTAGTGGCTGCTTGCCTGGTTCTAGATGTTGGGCAGAAAAGGCCAATCTTAGCCCAAATATAATGGTATCGTCTTGGTCTTCTACGAGCAAAATTTACACCTGGATCTGGATCATCAAATAATGCATTAGAGGAATCATCCTGCTTGTCTGATTCAATGTCAGATAATGCATCTTCAGACGATGCATCCAGGGAACCGGCACAAAATTCAGATAAACCAAACAGTGAGCCTTCAGATAGCATCAGCCTGACGTGAAGAAGAAGGAACATCGGATCTTATCTCATGATTCAGTAAAAAGCCATCGTCAGCAACCTCGTCAGATATAGATGGCCAACCGTCATAATCATCATCAGAAGAATCGACGTACAGTCAGCAAGAAAAACAAATAAGAAGCTATATCAATAGTACAGTATAACAGCAAACAATGTAGTACAGGACATAACGAAGCAACCGAATGTACTTTCCAAGGAAGACTAAAAAATGGGAAGAAGTAAATAATATCCAGGGAGGTAAAACACACACATAATAGCATGAACCTGCCATAACTATAACAATATGCAATTCTAAGTGAGAACTGAATTGCATAACCTAATGCAATAGTAAGCAACCTGCAATATACATTTGTGTAGCAAACCATCATATCTTTTGCACTATGCAGACTAACTATAGGATACCACTGATCTTTAAAAACTGAATGGAAGCATGAGCAAGTACTCAGAATGGAAGAGGAAAGAATACACAGTGAAACATGAGTATTCAGTACAGCCAATAGTTGTGCTTTCAAATATACTACATTCCGGTAGCCATATACAGTCTGCATCGACAAATATGCTGAAAGAAAGCATACAGTAATCACGTATTCACGTATAGTAAATACTGCAACCCGTACATGGCGTATGTTGAAGGAGGCGTTGAAATAAACACTGGTATAGTTCTATTGCCCTGATAGAGACATATCAATATTTAGCGTTGAAATAAACACTTGTATTTAAATCGGAAGCTCCCAAGATTTATCGAAGATACATCATGAATTATATTTTACCAGATCCATGCTCTATTGCCCTGATAGAGACAGAGCAATATTGCGAGATCCATTTCTCAGAAAGTTCAATTCTAAATAATCGAAGCAACACTATAGGAACACCACTGACTTGTTGTGCTACTCTAAGGTACAACATAAATTGGCGTGGCTACCATGTGGATGGCATCAATGGCCTGGGCATGCAGCACACAAACACATTTGAGTTCTCACGTTTTACTTACCAATGGATTCACATAATGCAAGATAGAATAATAAAGGATGAGGAACAAACTTGATTTTTATGCAACTACATAGAGCACATCAGAACAAGAAAAAAAGGGCTATCCTGGAGTGCTACCTTCTGGTTGGGCTGGACGTCATGGTCTGGCTGAGCTCGGTGCCGGACCGGAGTACCTGACGACCTCTTCCTCGGTGGGGCTCCGGGGTGGGTTTCCCATGTCCAGACCGTCCCCTTCCTCGGGCAGCTACGGCCGGTCCACGCCCAGCTGCTGCGTGGCCAGTACCGGGCGGCGGCGTCCGGAGGCTACAACCGCCATCCAGCGGAGCAGCTGCCGGCCGGAGGCGCCGAAAAGCATGGATCGAAGACGGCGCCGAAAAACAGGGAACTTGCAGACGCGAATCACCCAAATAACAACTGAACACAGCAAGAAACAAAGAAGGAGAAAATAGGCTCAAAATCTAGAGAAAATTGTGCCAAGAAAAACAACCGGCAAATAAAAAGCAGACATTGTTGGCCTCTTCCATGGTGCAGATCGAGCTCGTCGGGCTGGCAGAGGCGAATCGGCGACGATTCAGATCGAGCTCGTCGGCGCGGAGCACGACGGGTGGAGGTCGAGCTGCTCATGCTAGCTGCCTCCGCTTCGTTGTTGCCGCCGGCGGCTGAGAGAGAGCGAGCGAGAGGATGTGAGACGGGAAATAGAGAGAGAGAGAGCGGAGGTGGAGGAGAGGGACACAGCTGGTCCGGCAACCACGGACGCGGCGGAGGAAACCGCGGCACGGCGGCAGTGTTTCCCGCGCGGCCGCGGCGCCCCGGGACGCGATCCGCGGCGAAGAGGTGGAGGGCGCGCCGGCGGACCTAGCCGTGGCCTCCGATGCGTCCGGGGAGCGGCGTAGCGGCGGCGATGCGCGTCGGCGCCGACGGCGACCCGCGCCGTCGCGGGAGAGAGAGAGGAAGAGGAGGGAGGGCGATTTCTGTGGCTACTTTTACAGAAAAGTCGCTGGATTTTCCGGAAATTGCGATCAGGTCCTTTGCGGGCGTTTTTCTGCAAAACTGCTGCGCCAAAGATCGTGCGCGGCGACGTGTCGTGCTGTGATTGGCAGAAATTCGACTGCTACAGTAATACTGTAGCAGCACGATTCTTGAAGTGATCCGGACCGTTGATTGCCGCGATCGAACGGCCGGCGTTTTCCGGGTGACGTGGAAGCTGGATTGGGGTGTTGACTGCACCAACTTTTATATATAGTAGGATTCTGCACCGTTTTAATCAGTTGCTACAACCGAATAGTAGCGAACTTGCCAGATTCTGAAACAAAAACCTATAAACACGCTATGATTCTTCTATAACAAACGAGATGTTAATTCTTCAGACACGTACGTTCAAAGGCAATAAAATGCAAAAAGACGACTCTGGACGTCTCCTCTCTCCCGTCACTGTTTGAGAGAGGCGTTTTTTCTCCCCTCCCGCAGATCCACCTTCTTGCCGTCGATCCGCCGGATCCCCTGTCCTCCGTCGGCCGCTCCGGCGGCGGGAGGGCGGGGATCTCCGTTTCACGGGTGTAGATAGCGTAGGGTTTGAGGGCTCGGCTTCCGGCGGCGCAGTGGAGGAGGTTGGGTCGCTGGCGGCGTTTTTGGTGCAGGTTCAAGCTTCCTCCGACGGTGGAGCTCGATGGAGCTTCGCGGTGTTGTTCCTGCCCCCTTCGCTCCCTGGGATCTCCGGATCTGCTGGGAGCGCTTTCCCCGTCCTGGTTCCCGCGTGGCGGCGGGGCTGGGTTGACGATCTTGGTGCAGCCGGAGGTGGTGCAAGCGGTGTTGCGGTTGGAGATGGGTGGTGGCCCTCCGGGGCCCGAGGCTTGAAGACTCCCCGTCCGTCGGGGGACTGCTTCCGTTCCAGAGTTTCCAGGAAGCAGCGGCGGCGGCGCATCTTCGCCACGGCCTCTTCGACGGCGACATCGACGCAGGAGGTTTTGAGTGTAATTTTTATCTTTCTGAAGGTCCTTTCTGTCTACTTGCTGTAACCTCTGGATGTATCCTCGCAAAAAAAAAAAAAAAAGGCAATAAAATGCATGGTGATATTAGTACGGCACAGGAGCCTAGCTAGAGAGATCAGATCAAGGAAAATATGTGGCGCCACACATCTACAGTGATCACACGGGAATGAGACACCACGGCATTGGAATATTGGATCCTGTTGATTGCATCGACGAGCCTAACAAATAATGCATCGGTCAGCGTTATACTCCACACATCCACTGTCCATGCCTGTTTTCTAGCATATCAGGACTCCAGAAGAGTCGTACGAGTACAGCATGCCTACATTGACATGTCGGCACGCCCATGAAAGATCTGATTGTATTGTAATGCAAGGCAACGTCGGGATTTATGAAGACCACGTTGTGCCGATGCTTACAGATTAATTACAGGTCCATTACTCAGCAACGTGCGAGGCGCAACTGAGCTTAGAGTGTCGTGGTGGTATCACGGCAGATGCCATAGGATGGCTAAAGTGTGGGGCCGATGGACGCTGGTGGAATCCGGAAGAGGGCTAGCGCGCTAAGAAGCACACACGAAGAACACCACAGCACACCAAGATCTACCCAGGTTCAGGGCCCTCGTGAGGAGGTAAAACCCCTACTCCTGCCTGTCTCTCTGTATATATCTCGGTATCACAAATACAAGCTTGCTCCTTGAGCTGTATCACATGATAATGGGGAAGAACACAAGGTAGAAGATGAAGCTACGTGGAGAAGTGTCTCTCAGGGCATCGTCTTTGGCTATCTCTCGTTGTCTCTGTGGCCGTCCCTTACGCAGGAGGGGGTAAGGGCATATATATAGGCTAAACCGGGTTACCGGAATACCCCTCCACATGCAACGGTCACCTCTCCGTACCGGCACTGCAGACACGCACGCCTGCACGTCATGATTGTCTCTGCATAGTGGACAAGACGTGGCTTGCCCATGTCCTGTCCCATGTCTCTGCTCCAAAGTACGCCCGAGGTCAGCGACAAGACAGGGCCTGCCCATGCCTCTGCCTCGCAGTCTGTTCCCGGATACGTGTCAGGCGCTTCCGTGTCAGGCGCTCCCGTGCCAGACGGGATATGACAGGAGCATTGACCTCTGCCCGACACTAGAATAACCCGGCATGGATATGCCGGATCCACCTTCCCCAAATATCTTTCCCTGCACATAAGAAAACACACAAGTTTCCGACATACATATGTCGGTTATGTTATCTCGGATCTTTATCTCGGATCCCTTGTCTCGGTCGACCAATGTTGGCTGGCACCCGCGTGGTACCCCGGTCCCTTCTGGCCCAGGTTACTTCGGTAAGCCTAACTCGGTTTGCACCTGCGCCACATTCTGAAGCCCAGTTATGCCGGTTTTACTGTAACTTGGCCCACACCTGGGCATAGCTTTTACCTCATCATGACCCTACCCGGGGGTAGCCCCCCGACATTAGTCCCCGAAGCTGGTGCGGTCCTGCAGCCTTGGATGAAGGGCCACAGCAGGTTTAACCAACCGAAACTGCCATGACAAGCATCCGACATTACCATGTCGGTTCAACCGTGAAGCCATGAACAACCTCTTCCACTGATTCCGACATACGCTCCAGTGTCGGTTTTCTCCGACACTAGAATTTCGCTGACAGAGCAAGTCAAACTTTCTCGACCAACTCAACTTAACCCAACCATCCGACATTCACATGCCGGTTTATTGCAAGCTTCAAAGACCAAACTTTCATCAACCTCCGAGATTTACCCTTGTGTCGGTCTCTCCGACACGGAAAGATTCCCACAATCTCTCAAAGATCTCTCCGCAGCACGTGGCAGAGAGATGCTGCGCGCTGCCTCGGTTTCTGAACACGGACAGACACATCTCTGCATGCACGCCGCCCACGTCACGCGCCGTCAAGTCTCAGAAGCATTCGAGTACCTTTGACCGTGGCGCGTCTCCTAGATTCCCGCGCCATTAACCGCACGCGATCACGCCGCGGGCCGTTACCACCTTGTGGCCCACGATGCGGCGGATCGTGCGGCCGCAAACACCGCAACCGCGCCGATCGTGCGCGGTTAATCCGCGCGCCCGATGCGGTAACTGCTCGCGGTAAAATAGGAAACCGCACGCGCGCCGTACCCATAAATAGGGGGACGTGCACATCTCCTCGCCCTCTCCGCATCCTTCTTCTTCCTCTTCTCTCCCCTGCGATATCGCCGCTGCCGCACAGTGAGCTTCACCACCGCACGACGCCGGATCTCGCGCGCCACCGCCCACCGGAGCACCTCGCGCCGCCACTGGACACGCGCAACTCCGGCACGCCCCGCGCACCTTCGCCCTGCATCACCGTCGCAATCTCCGGTAAGTTCATCTCCCTTGGCATCGCCGATGAAACGTGTTCATCCTCTCCGATGAACACGTTCATCCTCACCGGCGAACTTTGCTCATCTTCCCCGACGGACTTGCTCTCTCCTCCGTAGATGCCATTGCCCGTAATTACTCAGATCCCTTTTAGATCTTCTTCACCGTGCCTCTTAACAATCTTGCAATAGTTTCTCCGCGGTCTTCACAAGTTTCAACTCACAAGTTCTTGTATTTATCTTCTATTTATTTTTCCCCGTAGATCTTTCCATCAAACACTTAGCCACAGAAACGTGTTTCCCGCCACTTATGCACTTTTCCTATGTTGCCCAAATGTTCCGAGATACCTATCTCGGTTCTTCTGTTGCCCACATATTCCGAGACACTTAACTCGGTTCTTCTGTGCCTCTTTGCAGATCTCTTCCGAGATGTCAACCAGCAATACCCCGGAACCTACCGAGGATATCGTTGAGGGAGAGCGCGCCGGGTGGGAGGGTTCCGATGTAAAACAGGACGAGATAGATTGGCTAGTCCGGACCAAACGCATTCCGGCACAAGTCATATGCGGGTTCCCGGCAAAGAGGCCGAGCCGAAGCTGAAAACTGGCGAGCGCATGGTCTTCGTTGCGCATTTCGAGCGCGGCTTTGGACTCCCGGCAAGCGAGTTCTTCCGGTCCTTCTTGGATCGGTTCCGGCTTCAACCTCACCACCTTCCCGCCAACGCCATTACCACGCTCTCTGCGTGTGTCTCTTTCTCCGAGGGATACCTCGGACTTTGGCCCACGGTAGAGCTCTGGGCCAAGTACTTCCAACTCCGGAAGCAAAGTGTCCCGGACCCGGAGAACAAGAACTTCCCCAAGGAGATGACCCCGTGCGGAGCTGCTACCATCATACCTCGGAAGGGTTCCGTGTTACCTCGGATTCAAGGGCTGGAGTCATGCCGGAAATGGCAGCGCACATTCTTCTACGTGAAGAACCCGGACAGCCCAAACAATGCTGATTATCTGAACCTGCCGGTATTCAACATCGTCACCCCCACTGAACAGTTCAACTGGTCCCTCAACCCGAAGGACCTGAACATCGAGATCAACCAGATCCACAAGGTCGTGGAGGAGCTGGTGAAGGCAGGACTAACAAGCGATGATCTCCTGTGGACCTTCATCAGCCGCCGAGTTTCCCCCCTCCAAGACCGAGTTCACAAGATCTGCCACATGAGTGGCCAGTATGATCCAACTCGGATCAGCACCCACGAACTGAGCAAGGCCGAGATCAGAAGACGTGTTAAGGCAATTGCCCGCACGGTGATGACCGAGGAATGGGAATGGGGTCTAGAACCTCATCACCGAGCTCGGCTTCCGGATCAAGTAAGTGACCTTGCAATTTATACCGACATACTTTTTCCTACCGAGGTAACTCTTATGCCGGTCCCGTAATCCGCACATAAAGTAACTCGGTTTACTGCTTTTGGCTTGCAGAGGTTTACCCGGCAGAAGACCGAAGATGGAGAGGATCCCTCCGCCAAATGGGGCCAAGATATCCCTGCCCCGGACGTCGCCGAGGTAGAAGACCCGGACGACGAGGATCAACTGCCAATACCGAGAGCTGGCGCCCCTACCTCGGGTAAGCCTCGAGCCCGAGCCTCAATCCGAGATTGGTCGGATGATGATGATTGCGAAATGCTAGAGGCAATTGACGCTCGTCCCATCGCCTTTGCTCCCCCAGCCCCGGCATCAACTAACCCGGGTGGCTCTGCCCCGAGTGCACGCCCTGCTACCTCGGGCAAACAAGTGGCATCTCGCAAGCGCGCAGAGACGGTACCTCGAAAACCGGACCTCCACATCCTCGGATCCAGCCGCGCCGCAGGCGAAGCGACAGAAGAGAGGAGCAGTCAAGCCGAGGAAGGGCAAGAAGACACCGCCAGTTACTGAAGGGTAAGATACTCTTTGCCGACACAAGTTTACTTCCTTTTTTCCTTCTGCCGGGATAACTTTTTTCCGACATAACATTTTTCTTGTTTGACGCAGCGCCCCCCTTGAAGTTGAGCAGAGTGCCTCTTCTATGCGCTCGCCCCTTCCGAGTACAGCCGAGCTCGGCCACGTGACTCCGGGGCACCCGCCACCTCAACTGTCATTCCCGAGGTTGTGATCCTCGACCAAGATGATGGCTCCGGTGCCCCCACCACGGAAACCGACATCCCGCGGGCCGACACTTCGGTGACCTCGGGCGCACAGCAACCACCACCACAACAACCACAGCCGCAACAACAGCAACCACAACAACAACAGCAGCAGCAGCAACAGCCACAGCAACCACCTCAACAGCACCAAGGACAGCAACAACCTCAAAAGCACCAGCAGCAGCCAAAGCAGCCACCCCGGCCGAGGTCCACCACCAAGTCCACCGAGTTAACAACTCGGAAAGCTACTCCACTTGCCAAGCCGACACATAGCCAAGCAGCCACCGGGAAACAGCTTGCCAACCTGGAGAGACAAGTGGTGTTAACTCCAACCACTACCCCGGAGCACCAAGCTCTCACCACTTCTGCCTCCCGAGTTGCCAGTGGCAGCTGGGTTTTACCCCAGCTCCAAACTCAGAGTGGACACAGCTTAGGCTCGGAGAAGCAATATCACATGGACTGGAAGGTGCCGACACAAGCGAGGTCTCCTCCGCGCATCCAGTCATTCCTCATCCAGCTGGCCCCAGCGCACTTTCTCAGGCCATGCACAATTTGCAAGTCTCGACCCTTCGAGCCAGCAAGCTTGCCGAGTTATCTTTTCCTCAGCCAAACTTTTATTTTCCTTGCCATAGATGATAAACATACACAATCCCCAGTCCCCGAGATTCGGGTTGAGTGACCTGTGCTCGCCCGAGTAAAGATCACTCAGCGCGAAACTTCACCAAATTTTCACTATTAAACTCAGAAAATCCGACACTTCGGATCTCCAAGAAATCCGACACTTCGGGTCTTCAAAAAATCCGACACTTCGGGTCTTCAAAAAATCTGACACTTAGGATCCTCAAAAATCCGACATCCAGTCCCCGAGATTCTTGTCGAATTTTACTCGGCAGGAATCTTTAAGAAAACCGACACTCAGCTTTACTCGGCATGAATTTTTAACTAACCGCACTAACTCTTTGCCCTTTTCAGGATTGCACCAATGCTCGGACCACGGTGTTTCGGAAGTTGCTTCTGGACCACAACAAGCTCAAGAGGTCCCACAAGCAACTTCAGGAGACGCTGAAGAACAAGGAACAAGCGCACGCCACTGCCCTTCAGAAGCAGCGGCAAGAAGTGTCTCGGCTCCAGGAGGAGCTTGCCCGGGTCCAGGGTGAAAAAACCGGCATTGAGCAGGCCCTGATGCAAAAGGAAGAAGCTGCTCAGAAGCACCAGGAAACGCTCGCAGCGTCCGAGGTTCGCGCTACCTCGGCTCAAGGAGAACTGGATGCCCTCAAGGCAAAATCCGACATCTGACTCCGCGAGCTCACCCGGCTGAACAAGGAGATGGACTGTAAGTTTCTTTATCCTTTCCCTTTGCTTTCATTACTTGCGCCGACATTAAGATATGCCGGTATATAACTCAATTTGGTGATAGCTTTTCTGTCTTCAGATCATTTCGCCCACTCCAAGGCTGCTGCACTCAACACTGTGCGCAAGGCACGAGCGAAGAGAGACGAGGCTGGCCCAATCCCGGAGGAATGGGATATGGAAGATTACTTGACTGCTCTGAATGCCCGCATCTCTCCTTTGAAGGCCATTGGCCTGGACCTTCTTGATGCCGGTATCAAAGCTTACCGAGCTTTATGGCCAGGATCTCCAACTCCTTCTAGCATTGAAGAACTGTCCAAGTGTCTGACGGGGGCCGAGGCCAGGATCCGAGAGTGGAGATCCTCAGCGGCTCGAGCCGGAGCTGATCAAGCACTGACCTTTGTGCTCTCCTGGTACGAGTCCATCAATCTCAACGCTGTGCGCTCCCTGCGCCAGGGCTCCAAATGGACCTCTGAACCAGCATTGATAGAGAGCCACAAAGATGCAGCCAAGTTCATGGCTAGTTATGCTCCCACCCGACACTTCATCCCGGGTCCCGCCTACTCGATGGATGGATGGTTGGATGGTTAATTAAGCGAGAATGATTAGGGCCATCTTCCGATTGACGATTGGATTGCTCACCCGCCGGGGACTATGTGCCACATACCATGAACCATGATGGTGGTTTGTCCGTTGGCGCGTTGATCACTCGATCGCGGAGCTCATCAGCAAGCTGTGGCTGTGAGGAGGACTGCTGTTTCGGCTTAAGTCTGGTGCTGCAACCATGCACGTGGGTGCATTGTATGAGTTGTACCGTGACAAAAGCCCTTACTGTTATGAGAATGCTACGTACGTGCTACCATGCTGAATAAGAATATCTCTAGCGTCTACTAGAATCATGGTATAGAGACACATAGAACTATCTCTGATGTCAATGGAAAAAGAAGGTTCTTCCATTCCATGAAAAGTTAACCTGTACAAGTACAATATTCTAGATAATTCGTATGACACCAGCTAAGCCTTTCCTAACCTATACGAGTTTCCTAGTACGGAGTACTAATCATCATCAAAAGCCTTTTCGATAGGACCATCCTACGTCTAAAAGATTGACACTTGTATAATCAAGACGGCAAGCGTGTAATCTGCTCGCGTACGCAATCGATCAATCAGCCAGCTGATCGGAATATTTGAGCTGACAGAGACGCTGTACGGTTTAACCGGGCGTGCCCGCATGTCAGTGAGCAATCCAGCCAGCGCGGCAGGCGAGGTGTCCCGTACGAAGGTTTTTTGTCAGCACGCGCGCTCCGGATCTGGAACACGGCACGTGCGAGCGCGAGCGGGACTCCAGCCATGTGCGCGCCCATCCGTCGATTTATTCGTGGGCTGGACCCACCGGCCAGTACGGCGTGCCAAACGCCCAGGGCTGATCGTCCACTCCGTTCGTTGCAATGCAAACCCCAGTCGGCCATGGGCTTGTCGACGGCAAGGCCACCTCACTCCGTTCGCTCGTGGCTAGCTGTGTACGTGTGCCATCTTTTTGTTTCGTACTGATTCAGAAAACGAAATTGCTCTGCACCAACATGTGTCGTGGCCACCGCTTCTCAAGGATTAAAGCGGAGAAACAAAAGCTGAATCAGATGACCTCTGATCCAAGTGCATATACAGTAATGTACTCCAACTGCACCTCTGATCCAAGCGGAGTAAAACATAGCAACCTCGTGTATATTTCACAATAGCATAATGTATTTTCTTCATTTCGCGCCACATTTATCCAACTGCACCTTGCTGATGTATGTTCCAGTCGATGTGACTTGTGACAACTACCAACATCACACCTCCAAACGAACTCGGACCAAAATTCACACTCGCTGTCTCTATACAGAATCACGCAACAACTTACTTGGGAAGAACAATACTCGCATAAATACACAATAAACGAATACTAGTACTGTAATAATTAACGGGCAACAGTAGAGGGATAAGCTCTCCATTTTCAAGCTCATCTGTCGCTCTCGATTTTTACGGTTTTTTGAAGGATTTCTTTACCGGGAGAAGACGGGGCTGAGGGTTTTGGAGAACCCGCGGAGCGCGCCGTACCCGCGGGAGCTGAAGCCGAGGCAGCCCAGGACGCCCTGCCGGTACGGCAGGAACGTGCGCCGCCGCATCTCCTCCGCCTGCGCCCTGTTCGGCGCCGCGTACAGCCTCTCGTGCGCGGCCGCGACCGTCGTCGACCGCCGCCGACCCTTCCCCCTCCCCTGGCCCCGCGTCGTCGTCCGGGACTCGTCGCTCTCCGCCGCCGCTGCTGCCGTCTCCGATGGTGGCGGTGACGGCCTCGCCCCACGGAGCCTCGCGATGACTTTCTCCCTCGACGCCCACGTGTGCGAGAACTGCCACGTCTTTTCGGGCTTGGCCGCCGCCGCGGGGGCGTCGACGTGCGCGTGGGCGCTGCTGCCGGGCTCGCTCTTGCTGCGGTGGAGGAGCATGTCCTTGAGAACCACCCACCGCCGGGACCCGCGGGAGGACGAAGCCGATGAGGAGGACGAGGTCGAGGAAGACGAGGACGAACGCGACGAGGCGGTCACCGGCGGCGGCGACTCCTGCGCCGCCCCAGTCGAGCCGAGATCCGGCGCGGGGACGGGCGCATTGAGCAGCTTCAGCCGCGGGGACGCGCTGCGTGGCGGGGACATGGACCGGGCGCGGCGGTGCACGGAGCCGCTCCGGAGCGTGGGCCGCCGCTGTTCGCGGTCGTCGTCGTCGTCGCTGCCGGGGTCGAGATCCGGGAGCGGGGACAGGGTGAGCGCCCGGATCTGGCCGTTCTGGAAGAGCTCGTCGGCGGAGATCATGTGCTCGCCTGGGCCGCCGAACTCGAACTCCGCGTCGCCTAGGCCGCCGTACCCGCCGCCATTCGTGGCACCCGAGGCACCGGAGAACAGTAGGTGGTGGATGGGGCTGGCCGGCGCACTGAAGAAGTAGCCGCCGCCGAAGATGGCGGGGGACCGGCCGGGGCTGGACGGCGCGCTGCCGAAGGGGGTGGAGCAGGTGCTGTCGATGTCGTCGTCCATGGCGCGAGCGGTGGAGTCCTAGTAGTTCGCTTCGAGTTGCGGGAGGTGGTTGCTCTTGGGGAATATGGAGGGAGAATGGGATGAGAGGTTATAAACGGAGGAGAGGAGGAGGGGCGGTAACTATTACCGGCAGGCAGTAACCCCGATGGTTGGCTGGATGGTGAGGGGTCAGCGGCTTGACCTTCTACGATCGGGTTTACCATTTACCGCTGAGCTGCTTCAACTTGGGCGGTGTGCTCGTGCCAACTTGAGTAGTAGTTTACATTTTTATTTACTTTTGTCTACATTTCCTGGTAGCTCATTAGACATTTCCTCGTCCAAAGGGCTCGCTAAATTGTACGAATTTTATTGGGGTTTTAAGATTTTAATTCTTACGATTTTCCCGGTGAAGCCATTTGGACTGGAAGCACGGTGTCACCCAACACATATGCATGGGAATACTATGTCTCAATTCATAGGAATTTCAACATCCATGCCACTCTATTTTTAATACTCGATCTCATAGGATCGAGACATTTTTCGTGGGTTCCATCCTTTTATAGCTACAATTTTCATGTGTTCTATACACTGTTATGTATGAGATTCATGTTTTCCTGTTATTTCTACATCTTTCAATTATGTGAATGTCTAACAAAATCCACAATTCCAAAAAAACTAGAACACAGTTTCATGGATGGAGCAATTAAGCAGTGTGTGCGCATGAGCCAAAACGGCCAATTTTTACGTTTTCATCCACAATACTCATGTTCATGCAATGCTTACTATTCAGGCTTCTTAGTTTATATTAGTTGGCGAGTCAGACCCAACTTACATAGACCATATAGGGAAACATCAGCTGACAAATTGGCATGGTTTTATTGCTTGCGCCACATCAGCAATGGAAGGAAGCCCTAATGTCTGACTGCATGTATCAAAGGTCATTTAGTTAGGTTGATGCAGAATACTGGTGTCCGGTAATTACCTATATCTGCCATCTGGCATCATGTGGTCACTTCCAGCGGCGAGGTTTCCATCACTTCACCAAACCACACTACTTACATGATCATGCCACAATATTGCGAGCAACATGAGCATACATAAACTTTATAACTCGATACACAATCCTTAGCGTCCAATTGCATGCATCAAAGGTCTTTCGGTTAGGTTGACGGAGATTGATGTTGTTTGGTTGGATGTATCTGATCTCATGTGGTCACTTCCAGTGGTAAGGTTTCCATCACTTCAACAAACCACACTACTTACATGATCAAGTTACAATGCAAGCAACATGAGTATACATAACATTATAAGTTGAAAATTTGATATGCAAATTAATTATAGTTATGTTAACAAACTGGTTATTATATGAGATGAAAGTGCACAACTTTCTTGAATGTTTAGATGCATGCATTTTTTTCAAACACAAACCTATGAGTTCCAACCCTATAAATAAGCTTATTTCTAAGCAATAAAATTGATCATTTAAAATTTCTACATAAGTACCATGAATCAAAGAGTCCCTAATATTTCAAAGAATTTAATATTTCCTTACTGGTAAGGCATCTAATACTTACCTTTTCTTAAGTTGTTGGAATCCTGCAAAATATTCAAAAAAGGCCACAATTATTATATTTGATTGTTTCCAACAGTGATATTTTGATGTATTGTTTTTGTTTGTGCAGATCTGCAAAAAGTAAAATAACTTTCTTCTCAAGTAGGTGACATTCTTAATAGAATAGCAATTGTTTACGTGCAAAATAGATGCTTTCCGGAAAAAGTTAAGTCACAGGACATCTAATAGAGATAGTAATCAAGAGGCATAATTATAGATAAATTGATCTTTACATGGCAAATAGGTAAACTAAACATGGTAATAATAATATGCATTATCACTAAAACTAGGGGCAGAGACTGGGCTAAGCAATGGCGGGCCCAGAAACTTGTCGAAACCTAGGCAAACTACAACTCAGATCACCTATGGTACTACTTTTTATTTAAACCATGTAAAAAAGCCGTTAACATATACTGTTGCACCGTCGCCAAGTCTGGACGGCCACCCGGGCTTGAGGGGCCCTAGTCCGCCCATGGGTCTGGGGTAACTTAGGTGGTTTCCTCCGACCGCCACTAAAGACCTGTACAGTTTTATCCTGAAAATGTTGAAAATACATCAAAATTAGTGTTTGGGATGGGCCAGTTCCTAGTTTGGCCCAATCCTTGTTCCATCCCCAGTTTGAACCTTAAACATGTTGTATATTTTAGTGACAACGCTTGAAAATTGATAGCACTCATGTGAAATGATGGACTTGCATGCAAAGGGTGTACAAATTGCTGCACATATATGGATTCATGATTTAGGGAGAAAAAAATGGATGGGATGATGAACATCGGTTATTGAGGTTGTTGATTGTGTCACTGACATAAGATTGAATAATGAGAAGTCTACCTTTGCGTACAAAATGATAATTATATCAAATATTTTTGGTTGGTTGAGATGATGAGTTCACAGGTACATATCAGATTGATGTGTTTTTAGCTCACGCATTACGGATAAGGTCGACGTGTTTTGAACTCACCTATATGGTTGATGTGTTTTGAACTAACGCATTACGGACAGGTACATATCAGATATGAGCGCGCAAGTTTATCTTATAATAACATGTATGACGAGAGACGAGTAGATATCAACACTTACTTATGTACTCTGAATTCATACAAGAATACGAGTAGAGCGAGCGCCTAACACAGCACCTCTCCTACTGTTAGACAGTTCCATAGCACAAAGATGAGCCGCATTATTGGCTCCACTGCGAATGGAAAAATTGTCAAAAGGAGTAAGCTTCCCGCGCTCAGGCTCAGCTCTTTGTATCTCTGATAGTTAGGGGGAAGTACTCCCTCCGTTCCAAATTAATTGACTTCCATTTGTCCCAATGTGGATGTATCTATACTTGTAACATGTCTAGATACATTCACATGTGGACAAATGAAAGTTAATTAATTTGGAACGGAGGGAGTAGGTGTTAGGAAAGTCTTGGTGTTTCCCATAAGCAACACGATCCTTGGTTCAGAGAATCAGTTCAAGTGTTCAACAACAATAATGTTCTGGAGCCCTTCCTGGAGCTTGGAGGGCGAGCAAAATACCAACACGAATCAGTACTGTTGATGTTTCTCTGCCAGTCTGCATAGCTTGCACCGTTGCAATACACTAGTGGCTGCTTGCCTGGTTCTAGATGTTGGGCAGAAAAGGCCAATCTTAGCCCAAATATAATGGTATCGTCTTGGTCTTCTACGAGCAAAATTTACACCTGGATCTGGATCATCAAATAATGCATTAGAGGAATCATCCTGCTTGTCTGATTCAATGTCAGATAATGCATCTTCAGACGATGCATCCAGGGAACCGGCACAAAATTCAGATAAACCAAACAGTGAGCCTTCAGATAGCATCAGCCTGACGTGAAGAAGAAGGAACATCGGATCTTATCTCATGATTCAGTAAAAAGCCATCGTCAGCAACCTCGTCAGATATAGATGGCCAACCGTCATAATCATCATCAGAAGAATCGACGTACAGTCAGCAAGAAAAACAAATAAGAAGCTATATCAATAGTACAGTATAACAGCAAACAATGTAGTACAGGACATAACGAAGCAACCGAATGTACTTTCCAAGGAAGACTAAAAAATGGGAAGAAGTAAATAATATCCAGGGAGGTAAAACACACACATAATAGCATGAACCTGCCATAACTATAACAATATGCAATTCTAAGTGAGAACTGAATTGCATAACCTAATGCAATAGTAAGCAACCTGCAATATACATTTGTGTAGCAAACCATCATATCTTTTGCACTATGCAGACTAACTATAGGATACCACTGATCTTTAAAAACTGAATGGAAGCATGAGCAAGTACTCAGAATGGAAGAGGAAAGAATACACAGTGAAACATGAGTATTCAGTACAGCCAATAGTTGTGCTTTCAAATATACTACATTCCGGTAGCCATATACAGTCTGCATCGACAAATATGCTGAAAGAAAGCATACAGTAATCACGTATTCACGTATAGTAAATACTGCAACCCGTACATGGCGTATGTTGAAGGAGGCGTTGAAATAAACACTGGTATAGTTCTATTGCCCTGATAGAGACATATCAATATTTAGCGTTGAAATAAACACTTGTATTTAAATCGGAAGCTCCCAAGATTTATCGAAGATACATCATGAATTATATTTTACCAGATCCATGCTCTATTGCCCTGATAGAGACAGAGCAATATTGCGAGATCCATTTCTCAGAAAGTTCAATTCTAAATAATCGAAGCAACACTATAGGAACACCACTGACTTGTTGTGCTACTCTAAGGTACAACATAAATTGGCGTGGCTACCATGTGGATGGCATCAATGGCCTGGGCATGCAGCACACAAACACATTTGAGTTCTCACGTTTTACTTACCAATGGATTCACATAATGCAAGATAGAATAATAAAGGATGAGGAACAAACTTGATTTTTATGCAACTACATAGAGCACATCAGAACAAGAAAAAAAGGGCTATCCTGGAGTGCTACCTTCTGGTTGGGCTGGACGTCATGGTCTGGCTGAGCTCGGTGCCGGACCGGAGTACCTGACGACCTCTTCCTCGGTGGGGCTCCGGGGTGGGTTTCCCATGTCCAGACCGTCCCCTTCCTCGGGCAGCTACGGCCGGTCCACGCCCAGCTGCTGCGTGGCCAGTACCGGGCGGCGGCGTCCGGAGGCTACAACCGCCATCCAGCGGAGCAGCTGCCGGCCGGAGGCGCCGAAAAGCATGGATCGAAGACGGCGCCGAAAAACAGGGAACTTGCAGACGCGAATCACCCAAATAACAACTGAACACAGCAAGAAACAAAGAAGGAGAAAATAGGCTCAAAATCTAGAGAAAATTGTGCCAAGAAAAACAACCGGCAAATAAAAAGCAGACATTGTTGGCCTCTTCCATGGTGCAGATCGAGCTCGTCGGGCTGGCAGAGGCGAATCGGCGACGATTCAGATCGAGCTCGTCGGCGCGGAGCACGACGGGTGGAGGTCGAGCTGCTCATGCTAGCTGCCTCCGCTTCGTTGTTGCCGCCGGCGGCTGAGAGAGAGCGAGCGAGAGGATGTGAGACGGGAAATAGAGAGAGAGAGAGCGGAGGTGGAGGAGAGGGACACAGCTGGTCCGGCAACCACGGACGCGGCGGAGGAAACCGCGGCACGGCGGCAGTGTTTCCCGCGCGGCCGCGGCGCCCCGGGACGCGATCCGCGGCGAAGAGGTGGAGGGCGCGCCGGCGGACCTAGCCGTGGCCTCCGATGCGTCCGGGGAGCGGCGTAGCGGCGGCGATGCGCGTCGGCGCCGACGGCGACCCGCGCCGTCGCGGGAGAGAGAGAGGAAGAGGAGGGAGGGCGATTTCTGTGGCTACTTTTACAGAAAAGTCGCTGGATTTTCCGGAAATTGCGATCAGGTCCTTTGCGGGCGTTTTTCTGCAAAACTGCTGCGCCAAAGATCGTGCGCGGCGACGTGTCGTGCTGTGATTGGCAGAAATTCGACTGCTACAGTAATACTGTAGCAGCACGATTCTTGAAGTGATCCGGACCGTTGATTGCCGCGATCGAACGGCCGGCGTTTTCCGGGTGACGTGGAAGCTGGATTGGGGTGTTGACTGCACCAACTTTTATATATAGTAGGATTCTGCACCGTTTTAATCAGTTGCTACAACCGAATAGTAGCGAACTTGCCAGATTCTGAAACAAAAACCTATAAACACGCTATGATTCTTCTATAACAAACGAGATGTTAATTCTTCAGACACGTACGTTCAAAGGCAATAAAATGCAAAAAGACGACTCTGGACGTCTCCTCTCTCCCGTCACTGTTTGAGAGAGGCGTTTTTTCTCCCCTCCCGCAGATCCACCTTCTTGCCGTCGATCCGCCGGATCCCCTGTCCTCCGTCGGCCGCTCCGGCGGCGGGAGGGCGGGGGATCTCCGTTTCACGGGTGTAGATAGTGTAGGGTTTGAGGGCTCGGCTTCCGGCGGCGCAGTGGAGGAGGTTGGGTCGCTGGCGGCGTTTTTGGTGCAGGTTCAAGCTTCCTCCGACGGTGGAGCTCGATGGAGCTTCGCGGTGTTGTTCCTGCCCCCTTCGCTCCCTGGGATCTCCGGATCTGCTGGGAGCGCTTTCCCCGTCCTGGTTCCCGCGTGGCGGCGGGGCTGGGTTGACGATCTTGGTGCAGCCGGAGGTGGTGCAAGCGGTGTTGCGGTTGGAGATGGGTGGTGGCCCTCCGGGGCCCGAGGCTTGAAGACTCCCCGTCCGTCGGGGGACTGCTTCCGTTCCAGAGTTTCCAGGAAGCAGCGGCGGCGGCGCATCTTCGCCACGGCCTCTTCGACGGCGACATCGACGCAGGAGGTTTTGAGTGTAATTTTTATCTTTCTGAAGGTCCTTTCTGTCTACTTGCTGTAACCTCTGGATGTATCCTCGCAAAAAAAAAAAAAAAAGGCAATAAAATGCATGGTGATATTAGTACGGCACAGGAGCCTAGCTAGAGAGATCAGATCAAGGAAAATATGTGGCGCCACACATCTACAGTGATCACACGGGAATGAGACACCACGGCATTGGAATATTGGATCCTGTTGATTGCATCGACGAGCCTAACAAATAATGCATCGGTCAGCGTTATACTCCACACATCCACTGTCCATGCCTGTTTTCTAGCATATCAGGACTCCAGAAGAGTCGTACGAGTACAGCATGCCTACATTGACATGTCGGCACGCCCATGAAAGATCTGATTGTATTGTAATGCAAGGCAACGTCGGGATTTATGAAGACCACGTTGTGCCGATGCTTACAGATTAATTACAGGTCCATTACTCAGCAACGTGCGAGGCGCAACTGAGCTTAGAGTGTCGTGGTGGTATCACGGCAGATGCCATAGGATGGCTAAAGTGTGGGGCCGATGGACGCTGGTGGAATCCGGAAGAGGGCTAGCGCGCTAAGAAGCACACACGAAGAACACCACAGCACACCAAGATCTACCCAGGTTCAGGGCCCTCGTGAGGAGGTAAAACCCCTACTCCTGCCTGTCTCTCTGTATATATCTCGGTATCACAAATACAAGCTTGCTCCTTGAGCTGTATCACATGATAATGGGGAAGAACACAAGGTAGAAGATGAAGCTACGTGGAGAAGTGTCTCTCAGGGCATCGTCTTTGGCTATCTCTCGTTGTCTCTGTGGCCGTCCCTTACGCAGGAGGGGGTAAGGGCATATATATAGGCTAAACCGGGTTACCGGAATACCCCTCCACATGCAACGGTCACCTCTCCGTACCGGCACTGCAGACACGCACGCCTGCACGTCATGATTGTCTCTGCATAGTGGACAAGACGTGGCTTGCCCATGTCCTGTCCCATGTCTCTGCTCCAAAGTACGCCCGAGGTCAGCGACAAGACAGGGCCTGCCCATGCCTCTGCCTCGCAGTCTGTTCCCGGATACGTGTCAGGCGCTTCCGTGTCAGGCGCTCCCGTGCCAGACGGGATATGACAGGAGCATTGACCTCTGCCCGACACTAGAATAACCCGGCATGGATATGCCGGATCCACCTTCCCCAAATATCTTTCCCTGCACATAAGAAAACACACAAGTTTCCGACATACATATGTCGGTTATGTTATCTCGGATCTTTATCTCGGATCCCTTGTCTCGGTCGACCAATGTTGGCTGGCACCCGCGTGGTACCCCGGTCCCTTCTGGCCCAGGTTACTTCGGTAAGCCTAACTCGGTTTGCACCTGCGCCACATTCTGAAGCCCAGTTATGCCGGTTTTACTGTAACTTGGCCCACACCTGGGCATAGCTTTTACCTCATCATGACCCTACCCGGGGGTAGCCCCCGACATTAGTCCCCGAAGCTGGTGCGGTCCTGCAGCCTTGGATGAAGGGCCACAGCAGGTTTAACCAACCGAAACTGCCATGACAAGCATCCGACATTACCATGTCGGTTCAACCGTGAAGCCATGAACAACCTCTTCCACTGATTCCGACATACGCTCCAGTGTCGGTTTTCTCCGACACTAGAATTTCGCTGACAGAGCAAGTCAAACTTTCTCGACCAACTCAACTTAACCCAACCATCCGACATTCACATGCGGTTTATTGCAAGCTTCAAAGACCAAACTTTCATCAACCTCCGAGATTTACCCTTGTGTCGGTCTCTCCGACACGGAAAGATTCCCACAATCTCTCAAAGATCTCTCCGCAGCACGTGGCAGAGAGATGCTGCGCGCTGCCTCGGTTTCTGAACACGGACAGACACATCTCTGCATGCACGCCGCCCACGTCACGCGCCGTCAAGTCTCAGAAGCATTCGAGTACCTTTGACCGTGGCGCGTCTCCTAGATTCCCGCGCCATTAACCGCACGCGATCACGCCGCGGGCCGTTACCACCTTGTGGCCCACGATGCGGCGGATCGTGCGGCCGCAAACACCGCAACCGCGCCGATCGTGCGCGGTTAATCCGCGCGCCCGATGCGGTAACTGCTCGCGGTAAAATAGGAAACCGCACGCGCGCCGTACCCATAAATAGGGGGACGTGCACATCTCCTCGCCCTCTCCGCATCCTTCTTCTTCCTCTTCTCTCCCCTGCGATATCGCCGCTGCCGCACAGTGAGCTTCACCACCGCACGACGCCGGATCTCGCGCGCCACCGCCCACCGGAGCACCTCGCGCCGCCACTGGACACGCGCAACTCCGGCACGCCCCGCGCACCTTCGCCCTGCATCACCGTCGCAATCTCCGGTAAGTTCATCTCCCTTGGCATCGCCGATGAAACGTGTTCATCCTCTCCGATGAACACGTTCATCCTCACCGGCGAACTTTGCTCATCTTCCCCGACGGACTTGCTCTCTCCTCCGTAGATGCCATTGCCCGTAATTACTCAGATCCCTTTTAGATCTTCTTCACCGTGCCTCTTAACAATCTTGCAATAGTTTCTCGCGGGTCTTCACAAGTTTCAACTCACAAGTTCTTGTATTTATCTTCTATTTATTTTTCCCCGTAGATCTTTCCATCAAACACTTAGCCACAGAAACGTGTTTCCCGCCACTTATGCACTTTTCCTATGTTGCCCAAATGTTCCGAGATACCTATCTCGGTTCTTCTGTTGCCACATATTCCGAGACACTTAACTCGGTTCTTCTGTGCCTCCTTTGCAGATCTCTTCCGAGATGTCAACCAGCAATACCCCGGAACCTACCGAGGATATCGTTGAGGGAGAGCGCGCCGGGTGGGAGGGTTCCGATGTAAAACAGGACGAGATAGATTGGCTAGTCCGGACCAAACGCATTCCGGCACAAGTCATATGCAGGGTTCCCGGCAAAGAGGCCGAGCCGAAGCTGAAAACTGGCGAGCGCATGGTCTTCGTTGCGCATTTCGAGCGCGGCTTTGGACTCCCGGCAAGCGAGTTCTTCCGGTCCTTCTTGGATCGGTTCCGGCTTCAACCTCACCACCTTCCCGCCAACGCCATAACCACGCTCTCTGCGTGTGTCTCTTTCTCCGAGGGATACCTCGGATTTTGGCCCACGGTAGAGCTCTGGGCCAAGTACTTCCAACTCCGGAAGCAAAGTGTCCCGGACCCGGAGAACAAGAACTTCCCAAGGAGATGACCCCGTGCGGAGCTGCTACCATCATACCTCGGAAGGGTTCCGTGTTACCTCGGATTCAAGGGCTGGAGTCATGCCAGAAATGGCAGCGCACATTCTTCTACGTGAAGAACCCGGACAGCCCAAACAATGCTGATTATCTGAACCTGCCGTATTCAACATCGTCACCCCCACTGAACAGTTCAACTGGTCCCTCAACCCGAAGGACCTGAACATCGAGATCAACCAGATCCACAAGGTCGTAGAGGAGCTGGTGAAGGCAGGACTAACAAGCGATGATCTCCTGTGGACCTTCATCAGCCGCCGAGTTTCCCCCCTCCAAGACCGAGTTCACAAGATCTGCCACATGAGTGGCCAGTATGATCCAACTCGGATCAGCACCCACGAACTGAGCAAGGCCGAGATCAGAAGACGTGTTAAGGCAATTGCCCGCACGGTGATGACCGAGGAATGGGAATGGGGTCTAGAACCTCATCACGAGCTCGGCTTCCGGATCAAGTAAGTGACCTTGCAATTTATACCGGCATACTTTTTCCTACCGAGGTAACTCTTATGCCGGTCCCGTAATCCGCACATAAAGTAACTCGGTTCACTGCTTTTGGCTTGCAGAGGTTTACCCGGCAGAAGACGAAGATGGAGAGGATCCCTCCGCCAAATGGGGCCAAGATATCCCTGCCCCGGACGTCGCCGAGGTAGAAGACCCGGACGACGAGGATCAACTGCCAATACCGAGAGCTGGCGCCCCTACCTCGGGTAAGCCTCGAGCCCGAGCCTCAATCCGAGATTGGTCGGATGATGATGATTGCGAAATGCTAGAGGTAATTGACGCTCGTCCCATCGCCTTTGCTCCCCAGCCCCGGCATCAACTAACCCGGGTGGCTCTGCCCCGAGTGCACGCCCTGCTACCTCGGGCAAACAAGTGGCATCTCGCAAGCGCGCAGAGACTGGTACCTCGAAAACCGGACCTCCACATCCTCGGATCCAGCCGCGCCGCAGGCGAAGCGACAGAAGAGAGGAGCAGTCAAGCCGAGGAAGGGCAAGAAGACACCGCCAGTTACTGAAGGGTAAGATACTCTTTGCCGACACAAGTTTACTTCCTTTTTTCCTTCTGCCGGGATAACTTTTTTCCGACATAACATTTTTCTTGTTTGACGCAGTGCCCCCCTTGAAGTTGAGCAGAGTGCCTCTTCTATGCGCTCCCTTCCGAGTACAGCCGAGGCTCGGCCACGTGACTCCGGGGCACCCGCCACCTCAACTGTCATTCCCGAGGTTGTGATCCTCGACCAAGATGATGGCTCCGGTGCCCCCACCACGGAAACCGACATCCCGCGGGCCGACACTTCGGTGACCTCGGGCGCACAGCAACCACCACCACAACAACACAGCCGCAACAACAGCAACCACAACAACAACAGCAGCAGCAGCAACAGCACAGCAACCACCTCAACAGCACCAAGGACAGCAACAACCTCAACAGCACCAGCAGCAGCCAAAGCAGCCCCCCGGCCGAGGTCCACCACCAAGTCCACCGAGTTAACAACTCGGAAAGCTACTCCACTTGCCAAGCCGACACATAGCCAAGCAGCCACCGGGAAACAGCTTGCCAACCCGGAGAGACAAGTGGTGTTGACTCCAACCACTACCCCGGAGCACCAAGCTCTCACCACTTCTGTCTCCCGAGTTGCCAGGCAGCTGGGTTTTACCCCAGCTCCAAACTCAGAGTGGACACAGCTTAGGCTCGGAGAAGCAATATCACATGGACTGGAAGCTGCCGACACAAGCGAGGTCTCCTCCGCGCATCCGGTCATTCCTCATCCAGCTGGCCCCAGCGCACTTGCTCAGGCCATGCACAATTTGCAAGTCTCGACCCTTCGAGCCAGCAAGCTTGCCGAGGTATCTTTTCCTCAGCCAAACTTTTATTTTCCTTGCCATAGATGATAAACATACACAATCCCCAGTCCCCGAGATTCGGGTTGAGTGACCTGTGCTCGCCCGAGTAAAGATCACTCAGCGCGAAACTTCACAAATTTTCATATTAAACTCAGAAAATCCGACACTTCGGATCTTCAAGAAATCCGACACTTCGGTCTTCAAAAAATCCGACACTTAGGATCTTCAAAAATCCGACACTTAGGATCTCAAAAATCCGACATCCAGTCCCCGAGATTCTTGTCGAGTTTTACTCGGCAGGAATCTTTAAGAAATCCGACACTCAGCTTTACTCGGCATGAATTTTTAACTAACCGCACTAACTCTTTGCCCTTTTCAGGATTGCACCAATGCTCGGACCACGGTGTTTCGGAAGTTGCTTCTGGACCACAACAAGCTCAAGAGGTCCCACAAGCAACTTCAGGAGACGCTGAAGAACAAGGAACAAGCGCACGCCACTGCCCTTCAGAAGGAGCGGCAAGAAGTGTCTCGGCTCCAGGAGGAGCTTGCCCGGGTCCAGGGTGAAAAAACCGGCATTGAGCAGGCCCTGATGCAAAAGGAAGAAGCTGCTCAGAAGCACAAGGAAACGCTCGCAGCGTCCGAGGTTCGCGCTACCTCGGCTCAAGGAGAACTGGATGCCCTCAAGGCAAAATCCGACATCTGGCTCCGCGAGCTCACCCGGCTGAACAAGGAGATGGACTGTAAGTTTCTTTATCCTTTCCTTTTGCTTTCATTACTTGCGCCGACATTAAGATATGCCGGTATATAACTCAATTTGGTGATAGCTTTTCTGTCTTCAGATCACTTCGCCCACTCCAAGGCTGCTGCACTCAACACTGTGCGCAAGGCACGAGCGAAGAGAGCCGAGGCTGGCCCAATCCCGGAGGAATGGGATATGGAAGATTACTTGACTGCTCTGAATGCCCGCATCTCTCCTTTGAAGGCCATTGGCCTGGACCTTCTTGATGCCGGTATCAAAGCTTACCGAGCTTTATGGCCAGGATCTCCAACTCCTTCTAGCATTGAAGAACTGTCCAAGTGTCTGACGGGGGCCGAGGCCAGGATCCGAGAGTGGAGATCCTCAGCAGCTCGTGCCGGAGCTGATCAAGCACTGACCTTTGTGCTCTCCTGGTACGAGTCCATCAATCTCAACGCCGTGCGCTCCCTGCGCCAGGGCTCCAAATGGACCTCGATCCGACATTGATAGAGAGCCGCAAAGATGCAGCCAAGTTCATGGCCAGTTATGCTCCCACCCGACACTTCATCCCGGGTCCCGCCTACTCGGATGACGAAGAAGAGGACCAGGATGATGAAGAGGGCGAAGAAGAAGAAGACGTTGATGAGGAGATCGAGGCCGAGACTCTCGACGCTGCCACTGCCGGAGCGACCGAGACTGCTGCTGCCAGCGCAACCGAGACTTCCACTGCCGGGCTGCCGACACTTCTGCCGCCGGAGCAACCGACATTGCCAAGCCGGCTGCGACCGACGCTTCTGAGAAGCCGGTAACCGACACTGCTGGTGCCTCGGCAGCCACTCCAACTCCCGAGGTTGCTCCAACCACTGAAGGCTCTTCTGCCGCCGAGACTGCTCCCGAGCCTCGCACCGCTCCAACTGCTCCGAGCTCCTCCGAGGCAGCTGCCTAAGCTTATGAAACATTGAACTATTAAATCCCCGGAATGCCGGGTGCAGATGTAAATATACGTTTAAGTATTTCGCAGTGCTACTTTTATCATATTAGTTTCAACAAGACAAGCTTAATGCCGTATCACTTTGCACCAAGTCCCCGAGTTTACTTTCTTGTTTACTATACTTAGTAATCTTTGCTCTTGTCTACCATTTAGGCGTTCGACAGTCGAGTCACAAGATCAATCATTATAGCATACAATACTTGTAAATTTTGAGGTAAGGTTTAGAGTCATCCGACACAAGGAAAGGAACGAAAAAACCGGGTTAGTAAACGACATATGTCGGATCTTTTTAGGACCGAGTCCCCGAGTCCATTTTCATGTTTACCATATACCATAACCTCTGCTCTTGACTGCCATTTCGGCGTTCGTCAGTCGAGTCACAAGATCACAACAAATAGCATACATTACTTGAACTTTGAAACGAGGTCTCAAAATCATCCGACATATGAACAACACAGAAAAAACCGAGATAAAACACAAGCATATAGACAAAGGCAGTCCCCGAGTTTCTTTTCGGAGTGCCGGCATTTTATTCAAAGGAAAAACCGAGATACATACACTGCGCCCTTATGAGTAAAAGGGACGAAGTAGAGCTACATTCCAGGGTCTTTTGGTCTCCTCTCCGGATTTGTCCATCACATTTTTCCTCGGTGCCTGTGCATCTATAAGATAGTATGAATCATTGTGCAGAGCCTTGCTCACAATGAATGGTCCCTCCCATGGAGGTGACAACTTGTGTCGGCCTGCTTTGCGTTGCACTAGCCTCAACACCAAATCTCCCTCTCGGAAAACCCGAGGGCTGATCTTCCGGCTATGATAGCGTCGGAGATTTTGCTGATATATAGCTGACCGAGATAAGGTCAGTTCTCGTGCTTCTTCGAGCAAATCAACATCATTTTCCCGAGCTTCTTTTGCCTCGGTTTCAGTGTACAGCGCCACTCTCGGCGAGTCATATTCCATGTCGGTTGGCAGACCGCTTCTGCTCCATAGACCAGAAAAAATGGCGTATAGCCAGTTGATCGATTTGGTGTGGTCCTTAGACCCCACAGCACTGCTGGTATCTCCTCTATCCAACATCCCGGAGTTCGCAACAGTGGTTCAATCAACCGGCTTTGATACCGGCTAACACCAATGCATTTGCTCTTTCCACTTGCCCATTTGCCTCAGGGTGTGCCACCGAGGCTATGTCCAACCGAATTCTCTTATCCGCACAGAACCGAGCAAACTCTCCCACAGCAAAGTTTGTGCCATTATCCGAGATAATGCTATGGGGGTAACCATATCTCAAAATGATGTCCTTCAAAAAGGTCACCGCTGTGTGACCATCACACTTCCGGATTGGCTTTACCTCGATCCACTTGGTGAACTTGTCCACCATCACCAGCATATGAGTCATGTTACCTCGGGCTGGCCTGAATTCTCCCACCATATCCAGCACCAAACTGCAAAGGGCCAAGTGATTGGAATTGTCTTGAGTGCCGAGGCTGGCAGGTGGATCTTTTTAGCAAACCTCTGACATCCCTCACACTTTCTGACGATATCTTCTGCCTGGTTCAAAGCACTGGGCCAATAAAACCCATGCCGGAATACCTTAGCCACCAAGGCTCTTGATGAAGCATGATGACCACACTCTCCTGATGAATTTCCAGGAGCATCTCTGCCCTTCTGCGGCTCGACACAGCGCTGCAGTACCTCGGTCACACTTCTCTTGTATAACTCCTGGTTGATGATGGTGTAGGCCTTGGATCTTCTTTGCACTTGCCTAGCTTCAACTTCATTACTTGGCAAACTCCCATCCATCATAAATGCCATTATTGGTTGTGCCCACTCCGGCACAGGACGCACAGGAAAGATCAGATCATCCACCTCCATGAGGTCAACCGACATTACTTCTTCCGAGATTGAGTAACCAGTCCCCGGGTTCTGCCAAGCAGTCCCCGGGTTCTCCCAAATGCATCCGACATCGACGTCCATGGGAACAGCACCAGACTCCGGTTTTGCCGGGATAAAAATTGACTCGGACTCCGGCGATGGTTTGATTGATGGCTTCCTCAGATGCTCCAAGGCTATGCCGGGTGGAATTGGATCCCGGGATGAACCTAGCTTGGACAGTACATCGGCGGCGTCATTTTCAGCCCGAGGTATATGCGTGAGCTCGCAACCTTCAAAGAACCCCGAGATCTTCTGGACATGAAACCGATACAACGCCATGTTGGCATCTAAAGCATCCCAATTTCCCGAGACTTGCTGCACCACCAAATCCGAGTCTCCGAAACATTCTATCCGGCGAATACCAATTTCTTTGGCCACATTTAGCCCATGAACAAGTGCCTCATACTCGGCCACATTGTTAGATGCCGCAAAATGAATCTGCAACACATATCTCAACTGATCATGCTTTGGCGAGGTAAGGACTACCCCGGCACCTAAACCAATTTTTGTTCTTGATCCATCAAAGTGCATTCTCCAGTAATTGGGGTCAGGCCGTGGTGGCTCATATTGCATTTCAGCCCAATCCACCAGGAAATCCGGCAGTGCCTGAGATTTAATGGCATCTCTTCTTTCATAGTGAGGAGTGTAAGGGGACACCTCGATAGCCCACTTGGCTACTCGGCCAGTTGCATCTTTACACCCAATGATCTCCGAGATAGGAGCCTCACACACCACAGTGATTGAATGCTCTTGGAAGTAATGTTTCAACTTCTTAGCAGCCAGATAGACACCATATGTCATTTTCTGGTAGTGCGGATAGTTCTGCTTGGATAACGAGATCACCTCGCTGAGGTAATACACTGGCCTCTGCACAGTTTTGCCATCTTCTTCTCTCCACTACCAATACGACACTCACAACCCGGTTTGTGGCTGCAATGTAGAGCAACATCGGCTCTTTGGGTAATGGTGAAGCCAGTATCGGCGCAGTTGCCAACATCTTTTTTAACTCGGTGAACGCCGCATCTGCTTGCGGGGGCCACACGAAGTGGGTTGTTTTCTTCATGAGTTGATACAAAGGCAATGCCTTTTCCCCAACCTGCTAACAAACCGACTTAAAGATGCCAAACATCCAGTGAATTTCTGCACGTCTTTGAGACATGTCGGTAACCTCATGCTTTCAATAGCACGGATTTTTGTCGGGTTCACCTCGATACCTCGGCTTGACACGAGGAAACCGAGTAATTTGCCTGCCGGCACACCGAAGGTACATTTGTCCGGGTTAAGTTTTATCCGGAATTTCCTCAGATTCTCAAATGTTTCTCGGAGATCATCAATCAGAGATTTCTCCTTAGACTTGATGACAATGTCATCGACATACACCTGCACATTTTTTCCTATTTGATCATGCAAGCATTTTTGCATACATCTCTGGTAAGTGGCACCAGCATTTCTCAAACCAAAGGTCATGACACGATAGCAATAAGCCCCATACGGGGTGATAAAAGCAGTTTTCATTTGATCAGCAGGGTTCAGTGGTATCTGGTGAAAACCAGAATACGCATCTACAAAGGATAACAGCTCACACCCGGCTGTGGAATCGATCACTTGATCTATCCGAGGCAGCGGGAATGGATCCTTAGGACATGCCTTGTTCAAGTTTGTGTAATCAATACACATACGCCACACAATGGCCACATTGGGTCATCTTTTTTCTTTTCCACCAGGACCGGGTTAGACAACCAGTCCGGGTGCAGCACTTCCATGATGAACCCAGATGCAAGTAACCTGGCCAGTTCATCACCTATCACTTTCTCCTCTCATCCGAGAGACGCGCATAGGTTGCTTCACCGGTTCATATCCGGTCTGACGAACAAAGAGTGCTCAGCCAACTCCCTCGGAACACCTGGCAGGTCCTGATTTGACCATGCAAAGATATCCCGGTTCTCACGGAGGAAGTGACTGAGCTCGCCTTCCTATTTCTCAGTTAACCCGGTACCAATGATGACGTTGTGGTCCGGACATGCCGGGTCAACATTGATCTTCTTGGTCTCTTTGGGCACCTCGAAAGTTGCATTCTGCTCCGGGTTAGCCATACCCGGCATACCGAGTTGCGCTGACTGAGCCAATGCCACCACTTCATGGATCTTCTTCTTCTCCGCAGCGATGATCAGTGACTCGGCTAAGCACGATCCAGCCGAGGCACACTCCAGTGCACGCTTGTAATCACCCGAGATAGTGATGATGCCATTAGGACCCGGCATTTTCATCTTGAGGTAACCCACATGGGTGGATATCATGAACTTGGACATGCAGGCCTACCGAGTAAAGCATGGTATGGACTTTCGAGGTCCACTACCTCAAACTGGATGCTCTCAGTTCGGCAGTTGTCCTTGGTGCCAAACAACACATCAACCCAAATTTTGCCCATAGGTGCACATGAAACACCTGGCACTATGCCATGAAAGGTTGTAGAACTCGGTTGCAGCATGTTTGCCGAGATACCCATCTTCACCATGGTGTCTCGGTACATGATATTGATAGCACTCCCATTATCAATGAGAACTCGGGTGAACCGAATATTGAGTGTCGGTCCGAAGAATGTCGGATCCACTACCAATGCATAACCTCCCGGAGTTGGCATAACTCGGGGATGATCCCTTCTGCTCCAAGTGATCTCTTGCTCGGACCAGTGCAAATACTTCGGTATTGCCGGCATAACTGCGTTCACCTCCAGTGCACGCCGATGCAAGCTCTTCTTGTCAGTTGGCTCGGTCACAAATATCACATAGCTCTGATGAGCTTCTCTGTAATCTCCCTGGGGATACTCTCCCTGCCTGCTGGGACCAGTGTTGTTGTTGTTCCCTCCGACATTCACCTGATTCACAGGCTTTGATCTGCTTGCCTCGGAACTGGCGGATCACCGGGATAGCATTTGCTCCGGTAAGCGGCAAGTTTTGCCTCGGGGAATTCTCTGAGGTGCCCCCCTGATTTCCTCCGGCTCTGGCTCCTTCCCCCTTGTGCGCTGATACCAGCTGCACTGCCGAGTTGTATGGTTCGCGGCTGCGAGATCTTGGTGTGGAAACTGCAAGGCCCATCCAACATAGCCTCATAAGTTAAGGTGGCTTCTGGTCACCCCATGGCCTTTCCCTTCTTGATTCTGGCCCCATGCTGGGCCATTGAACTTCGGACGCTGGCTATTACCGGCATCTGGCTGGTCTTGGTTTACAGCTGCAACCTGGTTCGAGCCATACCGGTAATCCGGTCTCTCCTCTTGTTACCGAAGTCCTGGCGATCGTTCTGCCTGACTGGCCCGGGTCTGTTGTTCACCGGGTATCTTCTACTCGGCTCTCCCGAGTTCAGCAAAGGTTGCATCGGATCACCCAGTGCATAGCTATCCGCAATCCGGATTGTCTCGGCCAGAGTGGCCGGCATTTCCCTCTGCAACTTCTGCCAGAGCATGGAGCCATGTCGGCACCCCTGGGCAAACCAAGATATGGCCTGTGCCTCTACAACTCCTTCACAGGAATTGCGAATAGTACTCCACCGGGTTAAGTAATCCCGGTCAGTTTCATTATCCCTCTGCTTGCACATCGCAAGCTGTTGAGGACGGTTTGGTCTCTTGTATGTGCTGGAGAAGTTGCTAACAAATGCTTCTTCAAAGTCCAGCCAGCAATCAACACTGCCCTCTCGCAGGTTGTTCAGCCAAATCCGGGCTGGCCCCTCCAACATCTGCGGGATATACCTCACCGCCCATCTGCGGTTACCTCCCGCAATATGCACAGCCGACACATAATCTGTCAGCCAGTCCTCTGGCTTGGTGCTGCCGTCATATGTTTTTGCACCTCGGTTTAGCTGAAAGTGCCGCACCGGTGGTTCCCTCATGATCCGAGGTCCAAAACATGCCGGACCAGGTGGACCTTGCTCTTCCAGCATCTCGGACATATAAATTCTGTCCAACTTGTAGCGTGCATCATTTGGTGACAACTGGCGAGTCCCAACCGAGATCCCAGTGCACCTTCATATCTCGGATACCCGGCTTTCTCCATAGCCGAGTAACCATCATCATAACGGTTAGCCACCTGCTCAACAACTTGCGGCTGCTGGACATGCCCGACATTTTGCTGCTGCTGCTGGGCGAGATTTTGTGTCGGATACCGAGGTGGATAACCTCGGCCAGCCGAGTTAACTACCCCGGCACCTGGACCGCCCTGACCGGGATTGCTTCTACCCCGGCCGGCACTACCTCGCCCAACTACTGTTTTCCGGCACACGCCGGATCATACACCTGCATCTGTTTGCTCTTACCGGAGTTTACACTCCGGTCACGATCTACACCGACATGCGGTGAAGAAGCTTGCCCCTTAGATCCACTAGCTCCCCTAGCCGAGTGAACAACATCGGACCCACCTGCAACTGTGTTGGCCTTGCGATAGGCCTCATTCTGCCGGGTAGCCACAGCTACCAGCTCATTAACTCGGTCTGCTGCCTGCGGAGAGCTTCTCCGGATAAGCCAGACAACTCGGCTCTTGCTGCCTCGGCAGCCTAAGAGTCTTAGCAGGGGAACTATACATCGGTTTTTCGACCGATAAGGCACTAGGAGTTTTACTGGAGCTAGATCTACCATCTCTAGCTAACTCGGCATTGAGGTTTTTACCTCTCTTGCGCACATCCTCTACTCGACTAGGGCGAGCAGCTACCGGGGTAAAACCATGTGCTAGGTTATACTCACGGACAGTTATCCCAAACTCTCTTCGTACCTCGGCCATCTCCAGAGCCTCCTGAAGCAAGCTCTGACGCCGTGCCTCCAACTCTGCCTCTGACTGGGCAGCATCTGTACCGGCAACTACCGGCACATTTAACTTCTCTATGATCTCCTCGAGGTGAGCTGGCTTAACCGGCACATGGGATGTACCGGCCTGGCCGGGGAGGTTTTCCCTCCTCTCCAGCGGCACTTTCGCCGATCTAACCTTTGGTGCGGGATTACCGGCATCTCCTTTGCCGGGGTCTCCTTTACCGGCATCGCCGCAGTGCCGGTCATCATGACCTCTGCGCAGCTCCCGGGGCGAGCGCTACGCCGGCCGCGAGCCGCACAGATGCAGGAGGATCCTCCGCCACAAGCACCTGCTCGGGGTACTTGCAGACAACCTCGGTGGCGACGTAGGTCACGAAGGTGCCGAAGCTGATGAGGCAGCCGTTCGTCGGGAACGGCCTGCTGCCGAAGCATCCCGCGTTGTCGCTGATGAAGTTCAGCGCGCCGAGCTTGCAGACGAGCCCGCAAACGACGCGCTCGCCGGAGTTGATGATGGAGCCCGTCCGGAATGTCACACCAGCCAGCGCCGCTGCTGCCCCACGGTGGGCGCCAACTGTCGTGGTGGTATCACGGCAGATGCCATAGGATGGCTAAAGTGTGGGGCCGATGGACGCTGGTGGAATCCGGGAGAGGGCTAGCGCGCTAAGAAGCACACACGAAGAACACACAGCACACCAAGATCTACCCAGGTTCAGGGCCCTCGTGAGGAGGTAAAACCCCTACTCCTGCCTGTCTCTCTGTATATATCTCGGTATCACAAATACAAGCTTGCTCCTTGAGCTGTATCACACGACAATGGGGAAGAACACAAGGTAGAAGATGAAGCTACGTGGAGAAGTGTCTCTCAGGGCATTTGTCTTTGGCTATCTCTCGTTGTCTCTGTGGCCGTCCCTTACGCAGGAGGGGGTAAGGGCATATATATAGGCTAAACCGGGTTACCGGAATACCCCTCCACATGCAACGGTCACCTCTCCGTACCGGTACTGCAGACACGCACGCCTGCACGTCATGATTGTCTCTGCATAGTGGACAGGACGTGGCTTGCCCATGTTCTGTCCCATGTCTCTGCTCCAAAGTACGCCCGAGGTCAGCGACAAGACAGGGCCTGCCCATGCCTCTGCCTCGCAGTCTGTTCCCGGATAACCCGGAGTCAGCGGTGGAATGATGACCTACCATCTCGGTCTCCTGCACGCCCCCGTGTCAGGCGCTTCCGTGTCAGGCGCTCCCGTGCCAGACGGGATATGACAGGAGCATTGACCTCTGCCCGACACTAGAATAACCCGGCATGGATATGCCGGATCCACCTTCCCAAATATCATTCCCTGCACATAAGAAAACACACAAGTTTCTGACATACATATGTCGGTTATGTTATCTCGGATCTTTATCTCGGATCCCTTGTCTCGGTCGACCAATGTTGGCTGGCACCCGCGTGGTACCCCGGTCCCTTCTGGCCCAGGTTACTTCGGTAAGCCTAACTCGGTTTGCACCTGCGCCACATTCTGAAGCCCAGTTATACCGGTTTTACTGTAACTTGGCCCACACCTGGGCATAGCTTTTACCTCATCATGACCCTACCTGGGGGTAGCCCCCGACATAGAGGTCCCTGCTAAATCTGGTCGCACGGCACCGTTGTAGCATATATACAGTGGCGGAGCCAAGAATTGGGGGGGGGGCGAACATATAAGGTCTAAAACAAAATTAGCCGAAAAGACGAGTCAATTCAACAAGTAACCATTTTGCGTGAGCTCATTAGTGAGCACCTCGTTAAAGATTTCTATCTTGTAATAATGGAAGCAAGTAACCATTTTGCGTGAGCTCCTTGGATAACCCTAGCTGGAATGTTATCAGCCATGTTGGGCACTATAATATTTCTTCCACCACAAAACTTAGTAGCAGCCAGCAAGAGAGCCTCCCATCCATCATCTCTCAGATTCTGCAATAGACTTTTCACCGATACAATCATATGCATAGCACTAACTATGTTTTGATCTTTCGCTTGCAATGCGTGTGACAAATCATTTGTTAAACCAAGCACTCGAAGCATCAAATGCAAGATTATAACATATTCAAAGCTTTCCATGTAGAACATATAACCAGAAGCCAAACCTCTTTCCTCAGCATCTCCTCCATCAAGAGAAATACCATGTAGCACCTATATGTTCTTGCATTGTTGTGAATGCTGTTTGTTCCACCTATATGTTTTCTAAACGAGTGAAACACACCAGATGTCACAAAGTTGCACGCAATGTAAGGATTTGTCATCAACTTGAAAAAGCTCAAAACGTGGTCACCAAGTTGCAGATTCGTGACACGTTGGTCACTCCATCACGACGGACATTAAGTCCATGACGTGGCTGTCTATTTTTTTAAAAAAACCGTTAAATTTTGGTTTCTTCCAATTTTTAAACCACTTTTAAAAATGTTCCGACCTTTCTTCCAATTTTTAAACCCCGATTTTGTGAAAGCATCATGTCCAAAATGTACACTAGTGTTTGGAGGCCTGAAAAGAAAGCAATATAAACAATATGCATCATCTTTCTCCACACTATATTCTAACCAATCAAATTTGTCATTCCATGTATCTATGAATGATCTCCAATCTGCCTCAACTTTTGTCTTGGGAAAAGTATGGACAATCAAGCGACTCGGACCTCTCGACAAATATGCCCTCCTCATTTTGTCTTGGTCTCCGAAGTGCAGGATCAGCAACAACATTTGCTAGATCAAAAACTTCATGAACAAGAACACTAGCTTCTGGAGTGTGCTGCAAAAGTAGACAACAAAAATTGAGATTTTTGCTACAAGCCTACTTCCCGACAACACAATGGACATGAAATATGCAAAAGATGAAGAAATAACCTGCTCTTCCCCTCCCTGCCATTGCTGGTTGTTTGCGTCGTCACGTCTCCGCATGCAATTTCGAGCGGATGCTTTGGCTGCCGCCGTTCCCGCTGCCAACGCTGCAGCTTCCTCTTCATTCTCCAACGCAAAAATGCCTCCACCTCTTCTGCAAGAGCTTCCCAATCCGGCTCCACCTCTTCGTCCATCGCCGGCGTTCGGCGGCAGCAGCATAGCTCGCGCGAGTCAGGGGCGACAGGGGATTGGGAATTGAGCAGGGAGGAGAGGACGGCTGGGGATTGGCAGGGCCGCAGGGGACAGGGATTGGAAAATTGAGCAGAGAGGAGAGGACGGCTGGGGATTGGTGCACTCCTCTCCGCTCGACGACGGGGGCAGGCGGGCAGCGCCGCGGCGAGCCGGCGGCGGATCGAGCAGGTCTGCAGGGAGCAAGGCGAAGGCGTAGAGCGAGCTGGGTTGGGGAATCGCAAGGAGGCAGGACTCAGGAGCGACCGAGCGAGCCAGCCAGGGGATTACTCCTGGAGTCCTGGTCGCGCACGGTCTTGCTCCCCGTCTTGCCTTTTTTTTTATCCTCCCCTTCACGTATACTAAACGTAGAATACGTATAGACTATGTATAGTAAAAAAAAATGCCCGCGCTGAGGGGGGGCGGCCGCCCCACCTCGCCCCCCTGGTGGCGCCGCCACTGCATATATAGATGAGTTTTGCACTGAACTAGCACAAGTAGAATCTGTCAAACAAATACTCCCTACGTTTGGAAAAAGATGTCTTCCATATATCCAAATTCGGATGTATGTGTACAATAAAACATGTCTATATACATACATCCGAATCTAGACAAGCCAAAGACATCTTTTTCCGGACGGAGGGAGTAGTCTTGGAGACTTGGAGTGCTCATGACACATGCAAGTTCGATCTGACAAATACTTCAGTGGAGACTTTTTGCTCCCGGCCACTAGTGCACCCTCTTGTTGAAAAAAAATCGAAAATCATATTTATAAGTTTCAAAAAATTCTGAAAAAAGTTCCACGTATAGCCAATGATATATCCCACTAACGTGCAAAATTTCAATTTAAACAACTTTGTATTCTGAGCTAAAAAAATGACAAATGTGTAGATCTGAGAATGTATATTTTCAAATCTCTAAGTTTTACTAGTTTTGTTATTTTTGTTTAGCCCATAATATAAGGTATCTCAGATTAAAAATTTTACACGTTAGTGGGATACACCATGGGCTACATCTGGATTTTTTTTCAGATTTTTTTGACAACTCACAAATATGATTTTCGAATTTTTAAATAAGAGACACCACTGGTGCCCGGGATCACAAAACACTTTCCTCAAATACTTGCAGTACTTCAGACTTAAGATCTTACAAGCTATAGCAACGAGCAAAACCTGTCTGCAGAAATGGAAACAGCATTCGAATTTTGGATTGAATGTATAACTGGTTCTAAACAACATGTCTGAATTAATAGACTCAAGTTGGGATGAATATAACTCAACGAAACAAAATTAAAGGAACAAAAAGCAACACTGCGCTCACTTGCAAGTTTGCACTGCTGAAGCTGTCCCATGCAAAAGTCGGTGATTTTGTTTTAAATATGAACGTTTATGTTATTTGAACGATTTTAAGATATGAACATTTATGTTATTCGAAGCGTTTTTCAATATTAATATTTATGTTATTTGAGCAATAATTTAAATATGAATATTCATGTTATTTGAACTATTTTTCAAATATGAACATTTATTTTATTTGAACGGCTTTTCGAAAATAACATTCATTCCATTTGAACAAGTTTTCAATATGAACATTTATGTTATTTGAACAATTTTTTAATATAAATATTTAATTTATTTGAACAATTTTTCAATATGAACATTCATGTTATTTGAACAATTATTTAAATATGAATACTTATGTTATTTGAATGATTTTTCAAATATGAACATTTATGTTATTTGAACTTTTTTCAAAAAATAGCATTCATTTGATTTGAATGATTTTTCAATAGGAACATTTAATTTATATGAACGATTTTTCCAATAAAAACATTTATGTAAACACATATTAAATAATATGAACGTCTATGATATTTGAACAACTTTTCAATGTGAAAAAAAATTAATAATATTGTTCTACAAGATAAAAACATTAATTTTAATATAAAGGAGAAAATAGAAGACAAAAAAGAAAAAAGAAATGGCCTAAAAAAAGAAAAACGAAATGAAAAAAGAAAAGGAAAAGCAAACAGATTAAAACGAACAAGAAAGTAGTAAAGCCAAAATCTGGGGAGGTGCTTCTATTGGGCCGGCCCACTGCGCGACGGAGGGTGCGCCGAGGGCATACCGCTCCGTGGTACACGGCAAGTAGGTTTTTCCCACGCTGGCGGCTAAGTCGATGGGATCATGGGAGTAGGATGTGGGTTGGCCACGCCTAACCGCTTAGGGACTGTCCTGCAGCCGTGGGCTACATATAGGAACTATTGTTTTTTCATAACAAGGAATTCCTTCTTGGGCTGGGCTAAAGGGAATAGCTTCCTAGTGGGCTGTGGCGTTACACATGTAAATTGCTAAGCATTTACTGGTAATGCCTATATAGTCTTACTATCAAAGCGTACCCTTTTAGCCTTCCCCTCACGGTGCCACATCATCAGGTACTGTTCTATGAACAGTAACACGCTTCTACAGTACTTTTTTTTTTTTGCCTTTTCGCGATAATATGTACATGAAATATATGCGCGTCGACAAGCAGGTTCCATTCCCGTGATCGGTTTCGAGTTTAGTCGACTCTAACACCTTAATTTTAGATCCAAACTCGCAAAACCATCTGACGAATTTGACAAAATTCGTCGCACTCAGTCATCCGTTTAAATTTTCCTTTCATGAGTATATGAATATCAACCTTCCGAACAAATTTCATGTTTTAACGTTTTGGTTTTGACGGACATAAACATATTTCTCTCCGATCTTCAAATTCGTTGTATTTTTTTTGCTGCGCAAAAAAAAAAGACAAATTCTTACGGATTTCAAAATTTCAAAACTCGAGGTGGCCACGTCGCCCGGGCACTGTAGAAGCGCCGCCGCTTCGTCATCCACCGGTACACGTGACATCTTTGCGCAAAGGCCCCTGCGTGTTGTGAAATTTGTGAACCGGTCCTCCTGGCCCTCCTCCTCTCCTCTTTCTTCGTTAAGAAAATTTTAATCTTTTCACATAAACTAAAAAATGTTCGTTTCGTTGCAGATTTTTTGGATTAGTTTTCCAAACAATTTTTGCATTCTTTGCTGGAAAAAAAAAAATTCCAACGGATTTCACAATTTTGTATCACAACAGTAACGCACTTCTACAGTGCGTGTCCGGCTCCGCGCCGTCGATCGCGGATCCGACGGTCCCAATGCATTTTTGCATAAAAGCCATCGTTTTCAGAAATTACTCTGCAACCAAAGCGTTCCCACGCAGATGTACCTATCTAATTTTTTTAGAAAATCCAGGACATCCCTGCAAAAACGTCCCCACATCCCCCCTTCCCCTTCCTCTCTCCCACGCGACACCGGCGTCGCCGCCGCCGCCGCCGACGCGCGCCCTCGCTGCTCCGCTACTCCCCGCTCAGATCGAAGGCAACGCCGACCTTCGCCGCTGCACCCTCTCCCTCCTCGCTGAGACCCGCGTGCCGGAACGCCGCGCGGCCTCCGGAATCGACTTCGCCGTGCCCCTGCTCCCTCCGCCGCGTGTGCACGCCGTAGCCGCCACTCCGGCGACCTAAACCCAGCGGCGCCGCCGCTCCCGGACACTCCGCGTTCACGCGCTTCCGCCGCGCGCACGCGAGCGTCCCAGATCGCACGGACGCAGCGCCGCCATGCGCTCTGCTCGCCGTGACCGCCATGGCCACCGTAGACGTCAGCCTAACGTTACGGTGGACCCCACCTGACAATTTTTTTAAAAGACAAAAAAACACAAGAAAATGCAAAAAAAAACCCCACAAATAACCACTGAAAAATATAAAAAATCAAAAATTTTTTTTTGGCAAAATGCAATCATGTATGAATAATTCAAATTCAAATTGGCCAACATTTGTATAATTTTATGTAAAAATACAACCATATACTTCAGCATTCCAACTCAAATTTCGAATTTGCATATTTCAAAAAAATTAAATGACTTCCAAACCTGCAATTTTTCCCCAAAAAAAAATTGGAAAAATTTCCATGAATTTCCATACATAACCACCGGAAAAATATATCAAACTTAATTAAACAAATTCGGAAAATTACAAATGCTACAAAATCAATAAATTAAAATATATCCAACTGCAAAATTTTAAAAAATATATCAAAATTACCACAAAAATAAATGCTGACTGTCTATAACTTATAATCAAAAATCAAATTTGAATATTTTGAAAATTTAAATGTCCTTCAAATCTGAATATTTCAAAATTTTGAATGCCTTTCAAGGCTGATAATTTTACTAATGTAAAAAGAAATCAAATCTACAAAACTTCCCAATTTGAATATTTTCCGAAATCTGAACAATTTTTTAACGTAACCCTCTTTGCATTTCAATAATTTCAAATTTCCACACTTTTAAAATAAGGACATTTCCAAATTTAAATTTTACCACACGGGCGCGGCGGTGTCGCCGCGCGAAATTTTCCTAGTATTGCTTCATTGCGGCGTGAAACGCTTCTGCCACTTTGCCTGCGGGCCCGCCCGTTTGGTGCGTGGTTTTTCTTTTTCCTTTTTTTCTTTCTTCTATGTTTTCTTTTCCATTTTCTTTTATTTATTCATATTCTTTTCTTTTCCCTTTTTCTTCACTTTTTATGATTTCAGAAAATGTTCCATTTTGAAAATGTTCAAATTTAAAAATATCCAGATTTCAAAATTCAAATTAAAAAATGACCAAATTTATAAAACCTTTAGATCTAAAAATTGTTTATACTTGGAAAATATTCAGAGTTTTGTAATCACTTCAGATTTAAAAAAAATCAATATCAAAATTCTTCATAATTTAAGAATGATTAGTTTCAAATTTTATTTAGAATTCAAAAAATGTTCAAAATTGAAAAGTGTTTAGATTTAGAGTTGTTCATATTTTCAAAAATAATATTTAAAAAACTTTCAAATTTTGAATAAATATTTCTAAAATTGCAAGATTTGAAATTTGTTTAGATAAAATTATTTAGCTTTTAAAAAAGCAAAAAGAAAAAACAACGATACCTTTTTATTGAGCCGCTTCAAAGCGGACCATCAAGCATTGCTTCATGCAGCGGTAGCGTTCTACGCCGCACTGAGGCGATATATAGGACCTCCCGAATTTACTCCCTCCGATGCACAAAGATTGTCGCGAGTTGAGCGTCTGAAACATGCGTACGTAGCTATTTTGGTACGACACTTAATCCAGACCAGAGAGGAAACTTGCGAATTTACTCCCTCCGATGCGTACGTAGTTTATTTCGGTCTTATCGGGTCGTTTGGGTATCGGGAGTAAAAACCCGAATTTTCAGAAATAAATTCGGGTTTCTAAAACTGCTAGTCGATTTTGTGCTCGGGTTTTTTGGGTTCAGATTTTTCGGATTCGGACTTCGGCTATCGGGTTTTATGCCCGACCTTAGTTGGATTGGTGTGCACAAGGTTGGGAGGGCCTGAGTCCTCGGCTGGGAGGTCTTTTTTTTCTACTCTTTTTTTTTTTTGAACAAGGGAAACCAGTGTATATTCATAGTAGAAGCATACAGAGTACAGATACACACCGGTTACAACGCACGCAAACGCCACTGGCACAACGGCAACGCCGAACGTCGCCGAACCACCGCAGCCACCGCAACTTCCAGAACGCCGACGCCGTCGGAGAGGAAGAAGAGAGCAGAACCACTCGCACCTTGGAGAAGTGAAGACCACGAACCTTGTCGACGACCGCAATAGCCACCCGCCGCAAGCGACGGAATCTAGCACACTGAACACGCACGGCCAAGCCTTCGGCAACTCCTGATCAAGCGCCCGTCGCCGCCAGAACGGCTTGGCCGCGCAAGATCGACCACCCAGCTTCCACAGTACCTGCACCAGAAGCGGAACACGAACGCCCCCCTCTCCTACACACCACCTCACACCCCCACAGCCTCCGCGGAGAAGAACGGATCCATGGCGACGACGGGGCGAAGGTACATGGATCCCACAGAGGGCAAATCGACGGCGTCGCCCCATCAATTGCCCAGGGGAAGCAGCCCTCCACCGATCCGAAGAACGGGGAGCACGAAGACCACCGGAACCGCCGTCCGGAGCCACCAAAACGGCCCCCACTCGCCGTCTCCGGCGAGGAAGAGGGAGGGAGCCGGAACAACAAATCCCTATCGGCGCCGAATCCCTCTCTGATTCGCCACCGAGGAAACCTAAACCTACTCTATCTACACGCCGGAGAACCGGGAGCAAGATCCCCACCCCCCCCCCCCCTCCCACCGCTGAGGCGGCGAGAGACGGCGGAGATCTGCTCCGGCTCCGGCGAGAAAGAGAGGAAACTTTTTCGCCGCTCTGCACTGTAGAGGGAGAGGGGAAAACGAAATTCGCGGCTGTAGCTGTCTATGGTGCTTGTTCTACTCTCTTTTTTGAAAGGGTTTGAGGATAGTTTTGATATTTGATTGAAAAACTGGCAAGTTTCTTCAGCAGAGCTAACGGCAACTAACAGAAGTGGTACTTTCGGAATGACGCAACTAGTTTGATGTCATTTCTTAACGCAGAAATCGTATGATGGTATTCTTGGAATTTCCTAAGAAATTTGTGCTTGGACAAGCACTTGCATTTCCATATCAAGTGAGACAACAGGTGATTAGGGATGGACTTCAAATAGAGATAATACACCATTTTTTTTGAGAGAAACGGGCTTTCTTATTAACACATTCCCAAGCATAATCAATATCAGACAGTCCATCATGCAACATGTACTGCTGTAGCTCTTGAAGCTCAGAGTTTGCTTGAACTGATAAGGGAAGATGGAATTGATCTGCTGTGTAGACAGCTTCAAAATTATCTTTCACTGACAAGAGATTGTCCCTAGCATAAGAGAATAATATTGGGTATTTTTTGTCCAAAGTTTCAGCCGTCCATTGGTCAATTTAAAACAGTGCAGTTACACCAGTTGCAATATTGCATCGAGTCATTGCTCTGTATGTGTCATTGAACTGAAACCCTCCAATTTTGTTGTTAGCAGCCTTGAAAATGACTAGCGTGTAACCCAAATTCGCGTCCCGGTAGTATCCTCGGATCCACAAACGAGCACCGCGTTGTGCAGACACCAAATCCCACACGAATTCAGGAACCAAGATTAAGGAACGCATATGTACGTTGAACCAAAACTCGTTATCTGTTCACACAAATGTATAGCTAATTAACACACACTATCTAGCAGATACTCCTCTGCATCATCTCGTTGTACTGCAGCCAGGAGATCTGTCGCTGCAGCTTCATCTGCGCGTAGAACTTGGCGATGAACTCGTCCGCCTTCACGTCCACCCCGGCGTCCTCCACCACCGGCCGCTCGAGCAGCTGCTCATTCTCGAGGCTCTCGACACCGCCGCACTCGCTCTGCTCGCCAGCATCGTCGTACTCGTAGTAGCCCCCGACGCAGCCGGCCTCGTCCCTCTCGTCGCGGGCGTCGTCGCAGAAGAAGTACCGGTCTTCACCGTAGCACGCCGGGGTGTCAGGGACGGCGGAGGGGGCGATGCAGGGGATGAAGCGGAGCACGCGCGCGGAGGGGGTGCGGAACCGGAACGCGGGCGTCTCGTCGATGGAGAACTCGCGCTCGCCGTACCGCAGCTTGTCCTTGCGGCCGACGCGCAGGGTCTTGAGCAGGCGGAGGCTGTGCTCGGCGCTCCCCTTCCGCGCCCAGAGCACCGCCAGGCGCATCAGCCGCCACGCCCGGCCCCCGATCGACGCCATCCGCATCGCTTTAGGCGTCGTTGCCATTGTAGTAGCAGTAGTTTCCACCGGAATGCAGCAAAGCTCGACTGTGCTGCTCTGCTCTTTCGCTTTTGCTAAGGAAAGGAGTTGGCGATGAGATGAGTAGGGCAGGGAGAGTGCTGCATAAATAGGGAGCTGGGAATGACGATGCTTTGCTTGTGTCGCGAGGCGGGAGCGAAGAAGAGAAGCGAGCGCGTTTGTTACTTGCAGCTCGCTTGGCAGTTGGCATAAGCTGGAGCCTGGAGTAGCAGCAGTCGATGATTGCGGTCGTGGCGTGTGGGGCCCGGCCGCCAGGAGGGGCGCCGGATCTGGGACCCGCGCGCGCCACCACATTGCGGCGCCACCACCAAGGCGCGTCGCGTCTCTGAAAGTGGGGTCCGTTACCTCTGTCGCTCGCTCGCGTGACCGCTGCATCTACGTCGCCGCCTTGGTCCATGGTTTTCCCAACACGGTTTACCCAGGGCATTTTGTTTTGCCTGGCAAGTTCGATGTGCCGAGCAGTCACTGACAGCCCACCGTTAAGGGTCTAGGCCGAAACGGCTTTGCCGTAGCTCGTGAGCTGTGATGAGGTGGCTCTGAAGATCACCGCGTGCTCCAACGTCAGAAAACGATTTGTTTTACTTGTACCTCTACCCACGCTTCTCAGACAACACATTCTTTCTTGGAGAGGACTACAGAGCGGCGCCGCATATTTGCGTTAGCGGGCGGCGGCTGCTGACAGCTCACTGCTCAGGATGTTTCGCGCAAAGCCGCCCACTCATCGATCGAAGTGCGCACAGGAACATGCGACTCTGCTCATCTGCTGTATGCTGACCATGCCAGCCCGACATGCATCGTCCCGGAAAAAAAACGGCTATGCGTTGACCATGGACTGCCTGCTACCACTCTCACACGTCGTTTTTCTAAAAGCTTCACGCATGTGCTAGTCTAGACATAAAAAAACTGCTCGTAGGTGCTAGGCAATAACAGATTTCAATAAAAAACGTCCGAAAGCAGCCATGCATGCATGTCCTTGATGGCAGTTTAAAAAAAGTAGATTCTCACTGCTTAAAACGGAATTCCAAGGCAGCTAAAAAAGAGCCAAGTTCTTAAATGGCTAGTAGGTTGTACAGGGATTAATCGCCACATTTTATGATACTATTGTCAGGATTCTAGAAATCAACTATCTAATTCTTGGATGCATTCCCATATTTTTTGTTGACTCAAACAACAACCATCATTTTTGTCAACATTAATTATCAGTTTCTTTGTTATACCTATCAAATATTTCCGATACTTGAAAGCCTTTAATTCTCGGACCGAGTTACCAGATTGTTTTAATATAGCTATAAGATTTTTATTGAAAGTAAATGCCATACTATTTACCAGCAGCTACCAGACTATTTTAATATAGCTACCTGGTTTTTTGAAAGCGACGTCTAAATTCTTTAGCAATAGCTATCAAGTTATTTTAATATAGCTATTAGATTTTTTGAAAATAACTATCATAATGTTACCAACAGCTATCAGACTATTTTTATATAGCTAACAAATTTTTTAAAAGCGACAACAAAATTATTTAGCAATAGATATCATGTTGTTTTAGATTATTTATAAATAACTATCATGTTATTTACCAATAGGTACCGGACTATTTTATATAGCTACCTGATTTTTTGAAAGCGACTACCAGATTTAGCTGTAGCTATCAGGTTGTTTTAATATATCTATCAGAATTTTGAAAGTAACTACCATGTTATTTCCAATAGCTACCGAATTATTTTAGGAGAGGAACCGGCTATTTTAAAAGCGACGACCAAGTTATATACCAATAGCTACCAAATTGTTTTAATATAGCCACTGGGTTTTCCGAAAGCGGCTTCCAAATTATTTGGCAACAACTATTGGATAATTTTAATATAATCACCCAGCTTTGAAAGCGACCGTCAAACTATATAGCAAATAGCCATAAGGTTGTTTTAATATATTTACTTGGTATTGAAAAGCGTGGTCAAATTATTTAGCAATAGTTACTAGGTTTTCAAACAAATGTCATTTTGTTTAGAACGAGTACGTACTAGGTTGCTTTGCAAAGCATTCGTCACAAACTCAAAAAAGAGTTGTACTCGGCATTGCTTGATTGTCCAGTATATATGTACCGGTCAATTAAAAATGCATTGTGCCCCCAAATTAAATTCTGGCATTGTTTTCAAATTCCAAACATTTAAGACCTGTAGATTTGGATTTAGACCAGAGATGGTTGCGAGAGAGTGAAATATGCCAGTTGCAAAACATCGGGTAGTACTAGTGTAGCCGGTAGGCTAGCTGCCACTATAGCAATCGTGTGTGCGCATGCATGATGATGCATGCATACTGTAGCGTCGCTGTAAGTTTAGCAGAAAACAGATCAGGTCACGTTATCACGTACCTATGCCAACCGGTCACGGTAACGGATAGACGCGTCCGCGAAATCGGACGGGTGGCCTCGCGCCGCACAGAAGGCATGGCGTACGGCGCCTCTAGGTAGATTCCCATTTCTCTGTTCGTCAACGGGGAACATGCATGAGTTGCTTAATTAAGATGTGAACCGCGTAGACGCGTAGTAATAAGAACTCAAACCCAACTAACAGCGTAATGTACGCGGCAGTACTCCAAGTCCACGTCCACCACCTTCACATGCGAGGCCGAGTCGAGAGCTCTGTGAAATAAAATACGCAAACCCACTCCTCTCAATTCCCAACACAGCCTGACAGAAATCGGGAAATTTAACTTGCTTGGTGTAAGATTATGTCTCTGTTCTGAGTACTGGAAAATGGTCTGAGGTAACGCAGCCCAGAAAGTATAAAAACTGCAAAGGTTTATCAACAGGCTCGACTACGAAATTAACTGTCGAAAATCACTGCACGCTTAGCCTTTACATGGGTTCAATAGCTTCAGCTATAGAGAAGATCTGTATCTTCTAGCAGGGTGATATCGGGCCAACCAATCGAAACAGAGGTGCTAACCCGAAGCTTCCTATGAAATTTCACAAAACTTATAAACACCAAGAACAAATAAATTTTCTATACGGCTCTGATTCATGGGGTCACATGGCATCCCCACCAATCCGGGGTGACAACTAGAAACAGTGGTCGCGGAGCTGGAAAACCGAAGCCTGTCATGCAACTACGCACGTACTACCAAACTGCTCACCACAACCACAAACACACCTATAGCCTGTTGTCATATAGCTGCAGCCTCAAGAATTCCACGTTGCTTCTGTGCTAAAGCCTCCATCGATAACAACACTTCACCCGAGTTTTTGGAGTCATGCAGCATGGAAGATCTGCAAACAGAACGAAGAAGAGCTAACGGTAATCCTAGTACTTAAGATCACCGCTGTCATCCGTCACCTGAGGAGAATCTAATATCTCCTTTCCGTTAGGTACTGGAGGGTGTAATGCCATTAGCCCGACAAAGCATTACCTGCTTAGCATGAATGAAGAGGTAGCGGCCACGAAATAGCAGGACTAGATTGCCCACCTGCCAAAAGGAATTGGACAGCACAGCATGGCTTAGGTAGACAAAACAGATTCAGAGCGAAGGAACTCTGAAAAGTAAGACCCAGTCTGGATGTTCCCAATTAACAGCATATATAGAAGGCATGCCTGAAAATAATTTTAGTTATATTTGAAAAATAAAACTAATTGAATTACTAAAACATGCTGAGACGCCGTTATTTTCTAACATCTCCCTGTTTTTTTATATAAACCCCTTTGTTTTCTTTATAATAAAGGATGTTTAGTTTGCTATGGAATGAAGAGATGGGCATGAAATTCCAAGAGCATTTTGCATGCTGCTTATTACTACCTTAGTGCTAAAGTATACAATGTTTTGATAGGCTATTTTAGCCTACCAAAACATCTTATATTTTGGGACAGAGGAGATACTTATGAAGCATAGGGAACAGATCTGTTCGAGAAGGTCAGAACTCACTCCTTTTAGAAACAAAGAATGACCTTCAGATGTCAGAAGTAAACATTGCTCAGTTGGCTAGATGCGTTTGTGCTCACCTTGTGGACCTGGGTGGCTGGGTCTTGGTCTTGGTATCCCCACAATGCTCACGGCTGTTCTTCAAAATAAAAATGCCACGGGTGCTAGAGCTCATTGACTAAGTTTTTTTCCAAAAGCAAAGACAAGACCCCCCCAAAGAGTAACATACATACAATGTGGACCGTTTATGAAATGTAAAACACCAAATTTTCCAAACAGGACCGACTTATGACACGTACACATTTAACTCTAAGAGCCTATCCAAAAAATGCTAGAAGTTATGCAATATGTATGCAAATCAATCTGTGCAGATTAAAGCTACATAATAAAAAACGCGGGAATTTCTACGCAGTAACAAACAAAATATTATTTTGCTTCAATTGATTATTTTATTTGTGATTCCCATGAATAGCAAACTTTTCAAGTTTCTTCTATGGTCATATATTCAGTGATATACCTTTAGTAAGCATAATCCCGAGTGTCTAGCGCAATTAGGTAAGTGTGAGTCCAGTGGTCTGTTACGGAATGCAGCGCCGGTCTGCGCTCGGCACTGATCACGAATGATAGTGAAAACGTTATTACTTAATCAATTATCAATAAAGCTCACAGTTTCCCTAAAAAAATGTATAATCCCACGTAGAGTACTGAGGAAGGTGGCAGACTTGGAACTGATCCACTCACATTCGACAATTGAACATTTTGAGTGAATTCCACTTTTTACCCCATAGTTGTGCGCTTGTGACACATATTAACCCATTTAGTGAGAATTCTACCGAAATACCCCATCTAGAAAATTTTGAACATGGTTTTAAACCCATTTTAGCATTTTGAATGTTTTGTTAGATAAAACCGATGTGTGATGTTCATGTGGCGCGACAAAATATGCAAAGCTAGGAGGGTATCATCGGCGCTCATATCTAGCCTTCTCTTGTCCATTTATTCCATTCATCATCGTCGCCCTAACATTTTTGAACATAAGCATCACCTCACACCTTACCCAACAGACATGCATAAGAAAAAGAGGGTCCAAAGTTATTAAAAGGGGTAATCTGCACGAGTTTGGACTAGATGAGGTAATTGGTGTCACAAATGTATAACTAGGGGGTAAACAATGGAATTCACACTGAACATTTTTTATTATGACATCTTGCATACAAGTAGGGACTAGGGCATATCTGGCTAAAGGATACTGCACACTGCTATGCAATAGGGCAAATAATATTATCAGAAAAGATGCAAAACAAACACCTAGTCAAAGATCTTCAAGAAGTTACCAATTGTCTATTTAATATATAGTGAGTAACAAATCAAAATATACACTAATTGTTTGCCCTAAAAATGCTTGACTTCATATAATAAAATGCAAGTCGACGATGATATCTTCTAGCATGATTAGCACAAGAATACAATCACCCAGCATAACTTGCTCCCATGACATTTGAAGCTATATCCTAGCAAGATGATAACTTACAACCTGCTAATACATGTGTCACTGCTGAAGTGAATATAAGTATAGCAGACCAAGCTGTTTGCTACTACCCGCTAATGACTATATCTACAGTATATACTATCCATCCAGAATCGAATTACTAAACACCATGGATAAAAAAAACTGTCACAATCTCAGGCTGCTCAGAACTTTCAAATTTAATGATTGCATTTGCTGTCACAAACTTGGAAAGACACACTAGCTGGGGCTCATGGGCTCACAGTTCCACTTAAAAGATGCTGACCATCCTGATTTCCAGAAACTATTACAGGGCACTTACAAGACAATATAAGTACATTCCATCTAAACGCCCATTCTAGTTTTCTATGAGCTAAGAACACACATTGTGCTGACATAATTTGAGATGCCCGTTAGCCCTTGAACTGCCACTCCCTGCGGCACATGGGGCAAAGGGGGGTTGATGTTTGGGAATTCACCCACTTGAGTATGCAGTGAAGATGGAAAGCATGGTTGCAGGCACCCCAAATGAGTGGGCAGTCATCACCAGGGAACTTACAATCAGGGCAGCAGCCGTCAAATGCCATCCTGCATATGCCACATGTCTCATCTTGTGCGTCCCATGTCCAAGAAGCCACCGCATGCCACTGAAGAATCTTGACCTTCATTTCTGTTACCTGGTATTAAACATGTGATGAAACACAAGAGTCGTGAGAACATATAGTACTTGCTGCTTATCAGATAGCTATCAAGAGGGAATAAGGCAGCCTGGAGAAGAGAAATCGCTAGATTAAATTGTCTAAAAGAACACATGTATTAGCTTTAATGTTTTCAATTTTATGGCTAAAGTTGCAGGTAAAGATTGGTGCTTCAAGGATACAAGTCAATAACAGAGTACACTATCCGAATGGCTCAAAAGTCGCAACTAGTAGCACTTAGAAAGCGACATGCTCTACACATTCCCTCACGATTTGCAGGGGCAGGCATAACATGGGACAGGAATACAGTAGAACCCCAGATTTTATGGAAAATGAGCTGTGCTCAAACCTGGACAACAAATCCTATGGGTCCAACTGAGATCGATCTTGCACGCTGGAGAAGAACTAATGGATCCATATTTTGATGATTGGATTTGAATGGCCCATGTAGGACAATGCTGTGTTGGATCTGTAATGGATTGACCTTGAATCAAGAGAGATAGAATTGACAGAGTTGGGGGAAAACCTGTAAGAACAGGAAGGGCTCTACATAAATTATATCTTAGGCCGTGCTTGTATTGATGCAGACCAGATATTTTGGTAGGATGATTTGGATACTGGTCCCATTCAGTTACAAGCCAGAGGAATTACAAAGGAAACCCAGTAACTAACTTGGAAGCAAAAGAACGATGAAAGTAGGAATAATTGAAGGTGTGGACTGTGAAGCAGTGGTGGGGTGGTGTTGGACTGCTGGCAGTGGTCGGGCAAGCCCACGAATTGAGCCACATCTCAAGCTTAACCCTCTGCAATCAATGATCCTCTTGTAATTGATCTTATACCTTCTTTAACCTAGCTCACCCGAGCCAATTTTTTTTTGCGGAAAGAGGAGATCATAATAAACCAGCACCCGAGCCAATTGCCTCTACAACATCTCCATACCGGGAGGACACACAGGGAGCAACAAAATCTCAGCACAACAGCATAGAACGCCATAAGAAGAAGCCCCAGAACCAGCTTCTTCTCCGTTACTTAAAGTACCGTAGGGGGGAGAAGACCCTCGTTACTTGAGCAGCGCATTTCCTCGAACACCTAGTGTCCTTCCACTCCATGCGCATACTCATGTTACCCATACTTCATAAGAAGAACTCCACGCAGATGCAGTAGCGCCTTAAGTGGCCTACGTATTAAGGCATTCCATGATCCATGTCGGCCGTCAGCACTCACAAGTCACAACCCAGCATACGCTCGATTAGGATGCGTTGGGGATGCAGCCGACGAACTTGGGTTTGGGGAGGACCGGAAGTTAGGGTTAGGATACAAACTCCGTACCTTGATGAGGGCAATGGAAGAGGTTCTCGCCGGTAGTAGTCAGCCACCGACCCGCCGTCGACGCAGCCTCCCGTCGCCTGGTTCGCCTCCCAGTCCCAGGCGCTCCGGTCTGAATGTGTGTGTGTGGAGGTGTGGAGAGAGGCGAGAGTGAAATGGGTGCGCAAAGGATGGGCCAAAACTGAAGTGAGTGAGCGGCCCGTTGCAGAAGCACCTGGGCTGAACTGACGAAGAGTTGTTGGTTGTGGCGTTGCTGGTGTGGTGAGATCCGGGACAATAGTCCCACCTCGCTAGCGGAAGGAAGAAGCGCTGGGTAGCTGGCTACATAAGGGAGCGAGGGTCCGGCGGAATGAAGCACGCAGCTGCGTGGTGAGCACAAAGCGAACTATTCTTTCGCCTTTTACTAAAGAATACCGTGTGCACGCCACAATAAGCAGCATACGCTAATTTTTGGAGGGTGTCACCTCTTTTTTGAGGGGACCCCATCAATTCAAACTATGAAAAATTCTACCATGTCAAATCTTTGACCAAATAATATTCGTTTTGTTTGGAGACAGTTCAGATGGTATTATGATAGTTTGGGGTAGTTAATCAAAACAAAATAATCCAGAATGTTTCTGGACCATATTTGTAGTAATGAACAGTTTGCTGATTCTGTTTAAGTAATGTCCTTCTGCAGGCATGGACAGATGACACATGAATCGGTACACCTGTTGCGGTACCACACAGCTCGAATCTCCGTCAGGTTCCGTGCCTAATTTCCAGCAGGCACAACCTCGAGGAAGGCATCATCGCCGCCAGCTCATTCCAGATGCGACGCAACGCGGGTTGACGGCCAGAGCGCCAGACGCATCGTCTTTTTCTGGGCATCTTGTCATGTGAGCAGCCAGACTTGCCTGTGTACTAGCAGGAATCTTCGATCTGCGTATTTGATCCATATGGAAATGCAGCGTCCGCTCAAATTGGTCACCAAACCTGATTTCCTATTAATCTGACCCCATTTGTAAGTTTGATTTTACTGATACTGTGTGCGTCGATGGGGGACATGAGGATGACGCATAAATTTGACGGCCTTGCGCTTGCGTTGGCCATGGCTAGAATAGAAAGGCCCCGACAAAATATGGATGGGTTTTGGCAATCCTTGCACCAATGAGGACATGGACATTTTCTAAGCCGCAACAACTTCTCCATTGGTAATGCATTGGTAATGGGTTCAAGACGCCTTTTTGGCATGCGTCATGGTTGGAAGGAAAGAAACCAAAAAAATATTGCACCTCTCATTTACGAGTCCTCTAGCAAGAAGAATTGCTCGGTTGGGAAGGCCATGCTTGGTGCTAGTTGGATGGGCAATGCGCGCATTGATGAAAATTTCACCACCGTCCACTTCTCTCAATTTGTGGAGCTTTGGGTCCTCATATTAGCAACGTCCACCTCAACCCCAATGCTTGCGACGAGATCCGATGGAAGCTCACGGAAAATGGACAATATTCGGCGAAATCGGCATACAAGATGCAATTCATGGGTACCATTTCTTCCTCCATGGACAAGACGGTTTGGAGGCCATGGGCTCCGCCTAAGGCGAAGTTTTTTGTTTGGCTTGCAAATCAAAATAGAGTTTGGACAGCCGACCGCCTCGCAAGGAGAGGGTGGCCAAATTGCGGTTTATGCCCTTACAAACAACAGAGTCTACTGCCCACCTCTTTGTGCATTGTCGGTTCACGAGAACAATATGGGATCTTCCAAAAGAGTGGCTCGGTCTACTCAACGTCAACACCGGAAATAGGTTAAACCTCAACTTCAACGAATGGTGGCTCTTGATGAACAACGTCCCTCCCAAGTCCCAACCGCAAAGCCGTCGCCTCTCTCACCTTGCTTGTCACTTGGGAAATTTGGAACAAGAGCAACCCTAGAGTGTTTCATAACAAGAGCGCGCCGTCTCAAGTCATCTTAGATATAGATAGAGTTAAGAATGAGGCTCGTCTTTGGGTCCTCGCGTGTGCCAAATGTTTGGACAACTTGATGCCGCGAGAGTAATCGCGTTGTAATAATTTCGGTTACAAAACTTGCTTTCGTGCAAACTTCTCCTTAATTAATAGATGGGGCAAAGCTTTTGCCTCGTTTAAAAAAAAAAGATGACGCATAAAGGGGCACCAAACACTACAGCGGCTCGCAGCAAGTTGAGAGTAGTGGTAAAACAGTTCATAGGAAATTGACATATTCTCCTGATGTGGTAGGAACATGGGAGACAAACACTGTGTATACATAAGTTGTGGCCGAGCTCCATATTTCCTCCAGTGATACCTTTATTTTAAAAACATAAAAATCATATCTACAAGTTTTTAAAATGCTGAAACAAATTATGCGTGTTGTCAATGATTTTCCCACAAACGTGCTAAATCTCAGTTTAAAATATTTTATATTCAGAGCTACAAAAAATAACCAATGTGTGGATCTGAGTAAACACACTTTTAAATCTCTAAATTATATAGCTTTATTAATTTTGTGTAGCTCATAGTACAATAAATTTCGCATTATGATTTTGCATGCTTGTAGGGTGTATCGTTGACTACATCCAGTTTTTTTTTCCAGTTCTTATAGCATTTGAATTTATAAAAATAAAGGAATCCCTCGGGGGTCAAAGTGACTTTTCGCTAGACAGTGCTAAGCCATGGCTTCTTCTGTTCGCACCTGGCGTCCAGCTGTTACCAAACCATAATAAGCACCTTCTGGAGTTACAAAGAGAAAGAAGAACAGGTACGCTAATTTGCGATGCAAATGAAACGGTTTCCTTTTCCTCTTATGATTCAGTTAATCGTGTCTCGACCACGATAGGGTATAAAAACCCTAACCCTAACCATAATTAATAAATAGAAGTACAGGTGCAGAATGTGTAGCTCAAGGAGTGAAAGACATAGCGATATCATGCAAATCAATCAGTTCCTTTGGAAAGATCCAGCCCCTGTTTGTTGAAACATCCCTGAAATGGCTAGGAGTAAACAGCTTCTGCTATTTTTTTGTTGTTTCCTATAAATCTGACCCAAAAATTACCCCTCATATCCTCATGGACAAATCCTTCCACGTCCTGAGAGCAAAATTAGCAAAGGCATCCGGTATTCCTCGCACGTTTTTGCAGCGTCTTCCATTACAACGAGATCCCGGACTCTGGAAGAGAGAACAGGGGGATAAATTAGAGGCGAGACTGAAATATCAGTTATTCATGGCTACTAGTAGTATCATGCTGTCACTCGTAATAAAGGACAGGCAATAAGGCCAAGACATGTGATCAATTTGTCCTACATATGTCCTTGAAACTTCCAAATGGAGGATGAAAAAGAACTGCACTTGTACCAACTCATACGAACCGAAAAAAAGAGAGGAGTTTTCTGCGAGAGATGAAATCCTCTCTACGTATTGGATTTGCGAGGGAATGGAGTTAGTTTTCGGACGAAAGCGAAGACCATTGATTCGACACGGATGGAGGGGGTTCTCTTCTCTTATGAAACCATGATCGGGCCCCAAACAGAGGGAAGAACACTGAAAAAAAAAGGAGGTGATCCGTACCAGCCATGGATGAACCCGGTGCACTTGTCCTTGATCCAGCGGAATCCCCTGCGGAAGGAGGCCTTGACTTTCCCCTCGACCGAGTAGGCCTTGTAGCTGGCGACCCGCCGCCGCCTCTTCACCTCCGGGTCGCTGAAGCACCAGGCGGAGCCTCCGCCCCCGGTCTTGGTGACGGGCAGCGGCGGCGGCGGGGACCTGGCGGGCGGCGGCTTGACGACGAGGTCCATGCGGCGGTCGCCGTAGGGCACGATCTCGTTGCGGTAGGGGCGGTCGTAGTCGGCGGAGGAGGGCGGCGGCGCGTAGGGGCGGTACGCGCGGTCGTAGTCGGCGGCGGCCATCGCGAGGCCGACGTAGAGCGAGGCTGCGTCGGGGGAGGGAGAGGAAGGAAAAGAGTAAAATGCACGGATGGTACTCGAACTTGTCGACCAAACTCACTTTGGTCACCGTACATTGAGAATACATGTTTACGGTCACTGAATACACGTGGAGGTTTATCTACGGTCACTGATCACTTGAGCAACGTTGTATTTGCCGTATTTGCTGACATGTCGCTATGTTGACCAGTCTCCGGCCATTCGTGTTTTTGCAAAAGGCCCCTCCTCACCCGAACGCGCTGCCGCACCACTTCGTCGGGCCAGGCCGTTGGGCGCTCCGGCTGAGCGTTTACTATACTACCCGACGCACGGCCGTATCTTCCCAGCGTACCTCGACGCCAACGGCCGCGGAGGCGCTGCAAGAGGCCGCATGAGACTCCATGTAGAACTCCAGCATCCCCTCCTCACGGAATTCGTCTTGGAGACGTCTTGGATTGGATCCGGTGAGGAATCGACGGGTAGAAGAAAAATGGCACCAACGGCGGAACTGGGCCGCGTTGAATACGATGCTCGCGCGTGCGGATTCAATCCCCTGAGGGGAAAGGACGCGGTGTTGCTGCTGGATGTGCTCCACTCCAAGCCCGTCCCCCTTTATCGCGGGAGGCTAGGCTGAGTACTCGCAGCTGAACGAATCGGTTCCGGACGCGCCGTCTGTCGCCGGCGTCATCATCTTCCTCCGCTCCGGCCGAAGGTCGCGCGCCACGGAGGTCGTGCGGTGGAACTCGCGCTCGGAGGTTGGACAACCTCGTGGGCTGTCGGGCCGGCTCATACGCGTTCTGGCTGATCCCTCGGCGCCGCCACCGGGGGATTGTAGCCACCAGAGGAGCTGCTCGCCGGCGCCGCGGACGAGATACCATCGTCGTCGAAGTGGAGGCCCGGCCATGCTGGTGGCCGCTGTACCCGAGAAGATGTCCGCCTCCAGCGATGAGATGATGCTGATGAACGGGTCATTGAACTCTAACATCTGGTGCTGGTGCCCCATTGCCGGCCGGCCGGGAGCTCGCAACTCTGCTCCAATAATCTTCTGCGCCTCTAGAGTTTAATTAGGGTAGCTACATAACCACCGAGCTAATCTCAAGTATCGACAGTACTCATTTGCAAAGCATTTGTGTTGAACGCAAATAATTTCTATGTCCAGGGGTCACTTTGCAAGAAACGCCCAGCTAAAGACTAGTCAACACATTGCCACCTGGACAAATACGACGCTGCATCGGCTCCGGTGACCGTAGATGGGCCTCTTTAACGTCTTCAGTGACCGTAAACAGGTATTCTCAATGTACGGTGACCAAAGTGAGTTTGGTCGACAAGTTCAAGTACCATCCGTGCATTTTACTCCTTGTCAAAATTCCGCTGTTTCCTTCTCTGGTCCCCTTTTATTTCCCCCGGCTGCTCTGCTTTGAGCCTTTGATGGTGGGACGGAGCTGCTGTTGCGGTGGTGCGCTGCTGACTCCTCTGCGAGCGAGTCTCCTATGACTATGAGCTGATGCCTTTGCCGTTTGACAGCGTGACAGTATGAGCTCAGCGGATAATGGCGTTGCACTGGCATCCGCTGTTCTGGTGCTCTAGTTATTATGGGATCGAATCAATTCTACATTTCTACTCCGTACCTAAAAAAAGGTAAAATGAGATTTCGTAGAAACATGAGTTTGAAAAACGGAATGGAACGCGTGACAGTTTTCGGTTGATAAGGGAACTGGCGAAAACCACGAATGGAGGCCTAGCTTCATGAAGGCCTTTATTTTAGAAAATTTAGAAAAGTCTGAAAACAAAATGCTAGATGTAGACTCTGTTCTATTGTACTGATCTGCAAAATCTCAAGTCTTTCATAATCTGGGCTACACAAAAATAACAAGATCCGCTAGATTTGGAAGAGTTAAAATTTAAAATTCTAATTTTTTTATTTCATAATCATTTCTATTTCAAATTTCATTCTAGAAAAGAATACATAACCTATATTATAATATGGATTCTGCGATTAATCGTTTGCCCAAATTTCTTGTAAAGAAATGGAAACTCGAAAATGATCCTTCTGATTCTCAAAGAATGAGCAAGTATCAGGAAATAGAATAATCGCTAATTCCGGGTAATTGGCCAAGTTGTAAGCTTCTTCACTTTGAATGATGGAATTAAACCACATACTCCACAGTTTGTGCGGGCCCGTCAGGATCTCGGCCTCTATTTGTCCACTCTCTATGAACTGGTTGTAATAAAATCCCTTCACTCCAAACACACTCTTTTGGAAATCAGGTGATTCACACTTCCGGGTTGGCCTAATGGCAACGAAGAAATTCTTCTTCCCATATGGTTCTTTTTCCATCAAGGATGGTTCAGAGATAAGGTTCCGTGATCATAGGTGGCTAGGTGGTACCACACTCCGAGAACAATATTCAACTTTATACAATATTGTCCTTGGGCGTCAAAAAGCGATACGCTCGCTCAGGTGTTCGAAAATTTCTCGCCAAATGTGACGTTTAGAAGAGATCTTGTTGGTCCCCGGTCAGCATCTTGGAATGAGTTGCTACAACGTCTGGCTTTAGTCAATTTGACGTAGGGGACCGATGAGTTTCGATGAAATTTGCACAAGAGTGATAAATTCTCAGTGGACTCTATGTATAAAGTTCTAATCCAGTTGGATGTGCCAGTAGATAATAACAAAAAAATTGAAAGGTGAAGATTCCTCTCAAAAACAAGGTTTTAGCATGGTATCTTTGTCGAGGGGTAGTTCTTACCAAAGATATCCTTGCAAAGCGCAATTGTCATGAAAGTAAAAAGTGTGTCTTCTGTCATAAGAACGAGACTATTAAGCACTTATTCTTTGAGTATAAATTTGATGCTTCTATATGGTCAATCATCCAGATAGGTTCTACCTTATACCCACCAAAAAGCATTGCTAATATTTTTGGCAATTGGCTGAATGGTGTGGATCCTAGCTTTAAACAACTTATTAGGGTGGCAGCGCTTGCCATTATATGGTCGATTTGGCTGTGTAGAAATGACAATGTTTTTAATGATAAAAAATCGTCTCTCATGCAGGTTATCTATAGGAGTACAGCTACGCTCCGTTCGTGGTCACCGTTGCAACGTGTGGAGCATACCCCTGTTTACGGAGGTGTGTACAAGACTGGAGCATACAGCGAGAAACTTTTTATCCAACATGGATGGCTGCATAATTTGCGGATCGACCCTCCACCACCATAGACGTTTTTACAATTTCTCATCATGATATGTAATTCGCCTTATTTTTATTTTCGTACTGCTGGACTTGTGGCGGCTGTGTGCATCCTTATTATGCAGAGGCCGGGTGTAATTGTTAAAACTTTTTAAGTAAAAATAAAACTCACTTTATCAGACAAAAAACACAATCTTTTGGAGTTCCCCATTGACAAAGCCACATGCTGATGTGACCATATATTTTATAGTGAATTCAATTGTTATATAGTTTTTATGGAGAATTCCGATTTGTTACCTTCGTGACAAGCTTTAGTGCAAAGGATTTCTTCGTAAAAATTCTTGTAGGATTTAGGACCTATTTGATTCAAAGGATTATTATAAGAATTTTGTAGGCCTTAACATTTTTCTATGCTGGTTATTTATTTATTTGACTGAATAACATAGATTTTTTTCGAAGAAATCTCTTACACTTCATTTTATAGCAAATCTAACTTCCACCCAAATCTCATAGTAGGAACCCTTTGCTTTTTTCTTTGATGGAAACAAACAAAGTTTTATGGGTATGAAATCTTGTAGGAATGGAATGGACATGGCATTTCCTTTATTTTTGGAATCAATTGAATCAAAGAGGCCCTCAATTTTACAAATCAAACAGTCATTGTAGCATTTTTTTCTCGGCATTTGAATCCTTCAAAACTTCTATGCAACTCATTTGAATCTATCATCCCTGAGTGGATGTTAGATTTCTTGTGGAATCTAGGGCAAAGGATTAATTAAGAAATATTCTTTTAGAATTCAATCATGCAAATCAAACAACGACACGGGAAGATTTCTAGGGACTTGAATCCACACAAAAAATGCAACCCATTTGAATCAAAGATGCCCGTCCATTCCATCGAATTCGGTCGTTGCTCTCGGTTCTTGGCTCACCGTTGTTCTGTCGCTCTTCTCTAACAAATTCCTAACCCTACTGAATAGTGAGTGTATGAACTCGAGGTGGTTTAACTTAGTCGTTGAGGAGAATGTGTCATCGCAGACAACGCGGGCCGACGAGGCTGCCTCCCACCACGCGACGTTTGCCATGTCCACATGCGCCCCCTCCTTGGCATTGTATCCGCCTCGTAGTGGCGCCTTCGCCTCCTGTCACACCACTCATGGATTTGGCGCCAGCGTCTCACGTCGACACCTCCTCTTATGAAGATGAGAAACTCGCCGTGATGAAGCATCTCTCCCTCCGCGAGGAGGAGGAACATCGGGTCCGAGAGGAGTATCTCCATCGTATCTTCACCCCTCCCCCCCCCCCCCCCCCCCCCCCCGACAAGTTGGAAAAGGACCAGCAGGAGGAGCTCTCCCTAGGCTGGTCAATCAAGGACCAACCAGTGCGGGGCAGGAGCAGCTGAGACATATGTCGAATAGCGGCATTGCAAATAGTAAAATTTTAATCGAATATATTGTAAAATGCGACAAATTTTGCTCATTATTATTAGAAGGTAGTAGTATGTATTTGTTGTAGTTGTTTGTCTCGGTTTATTCCTCAAATTTAAACTAAAATTTTCAAACAATGCAACTGTGAGTTTGCGCGTCGCCGTCGCATCCTCCAAAATATTATGGAGTGTCCGCAAAAGTGTTTTTAGAGGCTATTATTTCGACAACTCGGCTAGAGTTGTTCTTACGTCAGCATCTCAGGATTTTTTTCCTACAAAAAGAATATATCAATATCAAAAGATATCAATTACACCAAGTCTCTACACCAACATAGTTTCAATAACTAGCCGACACATAAAAAAAACACACAAAAAAGGAAAAAGGAAAAAAAGAGGACCCCGCTAGAGCGATCGATCACTCGCAGCAGCCGGATCCAGACTATCAATACAACAGTCAGAACTACATAACAGGTTCTGCAAAAGAGACACAGCAACCGTGCATAACCACGGTCATCGTCAATCGAGATTGTAGGTTTTCACCGAGTAGAACACCCGAACTCTGCAGACAATGCCTACAACAACAAAAAAATTGTACTGCCATGTACAATAATGAAGGCCAATATCGAGTCTCGACACTCAAAGAACCCCACGCGAACTGAAATCTTCGAATGTTGCTGCCCCACCAAATCCGTTGCTGCAAAGTACGAATCACTCGATGCTCCGTGAGCCTGATAAAACTCTTTGACAAGTGCAGCGACCACCAAAGGCAACAGAGCAAGTTGAATTGATGAGGTTGGAAAAGCCTGATGTTGGCGACTCGGCTTCCACCACATTCTCCTATCCACATCACAGTGGGGTAAAAAGTTCCACTATGTATGTTCTCTCAATAAAGCCTTACAACAAAGTACCTTGCGGATTACATTTCCCGTGCACAAACTCTGAACAAAATGACATAGACCCAATGTGTTTATATGTATATTGGCATAAAGTTATACATTCAGATTTCAGCGAAAATCCGAGGATCAGCCACTAAGGCACTAACATTTGTGAAGAAAAATTATGCTGTAGTCGCACTATGATAGAGATTTCCATAGACCAGATGTTATGTTAGCAACATGAGCAGCCAACTGAATAGGTTAAATTGTAGAATGAACCTAGGTACATGTAATCCTACATTTGAAAACTTAGCAGAAATCCTATATATAAGCGTAAAAATATATGAGAAAACACGCATCTCTATCTTGAGTTGAAGTTTACTCATGCAATCGTAAAATAATATGAGCGTGTGCGTCCTCGCGTAAATGAAATAACATAATTGTAGCTTGGTCATTTTGTGTTTTTTTGCACAGGTATCTACAGTTATATTTTCTTTGTGGAATTTTTAAAAAGAATTACACGCACACACTTGCATCCGTTTTATGTAAGCATGATTATTTTCATATTTTGTTTGGAACTTAAGTAATTCGATTTTTGCTAAGATTGGAAGTCATTAAATCGTACCTAGTTTATTTTTTTGAAACGGTGGGGCAAATGCTTTGCCCCTTGTATTAATTACGGAGAAGGTTGCAAGAAATCAAGTTTGTAACCCAACAAATTACAAAACAACTACTGTCGCGGTATTAAGTTGCCCAAACATTTGACACCCGCAATAACCCAAAGACGAGCCTCTTTATTAAAATTCACTGTAACCGAGTAAGTTCGACTAGGCAAACCGTTTGCACAGTTACAGTGCAACACTGCATGCTGCGACTGTAGCTAAAAAAAGGAAACTGCATTGGAGGCTATTAATACTCAATTAATTAACCATGTTTAGCAATTAAGCAGACAAGCATTAATCATCAGCCCAGCAAACACTTCTTTTGCGCAAACAGCCAAACAGCATTGCCTCGCGTTGCAATGTCGATCATAGATGCTCTTGTGGTTCATCTAAATTTGGTGCTCTATATCTCCATTTTCAATGAAACGTTTATATTCAGTACGTGTATATTCCCTCACATATATTTTCATAATATCTTATAACTAACTATTAACAACTACTCTCTCTGTTTTTAAATATAAGATGTTTTATCATATGTCCACATTCACACATGTATACAAATGTATCTAGACACATTCTAGTGTGCATGTTCACTTCTTTTAGCATGCATCTAGACAACATATGAAACATCTAAAACATCTTACATTAAAAAACAGAGGTAGTATATTTTCAACGTCTATATTTTCAAAAGTGATTTTTACAAGATCATGAATTTGTCATCTCTTCTCATCAAGTATCTTTAGTTTAATAGTATCTTATAACTAACTTTCAACAACTATATTTTTACAAGCTCCTCCTCCTCTCCTCTGTTCCTAGCGGCCAAATCCAGGAGGCCCACCTCGATTTGCACCGGCGCCGGTGACCCATCTCCCTTCCCAGGCGCCAGCTCCCTTCCACGCTGCTAGCTTCCTTCCCAGATCAGCCTCCTGGTTTCTGACTCCTCCGGATGGGCGTGGAAGCTCGCTCGCAGGCAAGCAGTTGGTTTTGAATGGTCCTCTAAGCCTCATCCGGATGTGGATGATGCCTAGCAGGTTTTGGGCGGCTTCTAATTTTTCATGCCCATATAGATGAGCCGCTGCGAGCCTTTTTTTTTTGTTGCTCCACGGTCTTCTAAAATAGTTTACGTTCCACTAGAGATGCTCCTAGGCAGCTGGCGCACTGGTCGTTACATTAAACTAGGGGAATAAGCGCGGCCTCCGCCGCGCCCGTGGGCTCAAATTTTGAATTTTTTCAATCGTAAAATTGTTGAAATTCAAAAATTGTCCGCATTTTGAAAATTGTTCAAATTCGGAAGTCAGCCAGTCTTTGAATAGTTTGACGCATTTGAATTCCTTTTGACGTCTACGAAATACGTAAATTTGGAAACCACGTGGAAATTTGAAATTTAAATTTTGGTCGTGCATATTTATTTTTATGTGACCCCGTTGACATATTTGTCATTTTTTTTTTCTATGGACATGTTTAAAATTGTTGGTTTGCATTAATTAGAATTATTTCAAAATCTTATGGATAGTTTGGACTATTTTCCCAAAAAAAAATGTGGACATTTTTTTTAATTATTGGTTTGCATTATTTGGAATTATTTCGAAATCATATTTAGAATTATTTAAAAAAATGTGGACATTTTTTGTTTGGACTATTTTTTATTTTTTCGGTTGGGCTATTTAAAAAAAAAAATTTGGAAAAATCTGACAGGGTGGGCCCACTGTGACGTCGTGCTGACGTCACAGTGGCCAACCCTGGCCGCATCGCCCGCGGCGGCGCCGAGGTCGCCGGCGGCGCGCCGCCGCGTTCTGGGGCGCGCGCGCGTGCGCGTTCGACGCGCAACGACGCGGGGAGGCCGGGGGCGGCGGCGCTGCCCCGTTTTGGTCGCCGTGGCCTCGCCGGAGGCGCGCGGAACGCGGCGGAGAGCCGCGCGGCGGTGGCGGCCATTCCGGCGAGCTCGCGGCCTCCCGGGATGCAATACGCGGCGAGGAGGAAGCTGGCGCGGCGGCGGAGCTCGTGGAAGCCGTGGATTTGGCCGGGGAGGCGCGGAGCAGCGACGGAGCGCGGCGGCGGCGCCGGCGACCGCAGCGTCGCGCGGGGGAGAGGAGAGCTCGCGGACGCTTTTGCAAAAACGACCCCGGATTTTCCGCAAATTACATTTAGGTCCCACCGTAGAGGAAAAGCGTGAACCGCGCGCGAATTTCCGAAAGTGGGAGGTTTTTTTTGCAAATCAGCGCCACGACCGGGTGGGCGACCGGCTGGGAGGCAGGCGACCGGCGGGCGACCTGGCCACGCGTCACCTTCCGATTGGAAGAAAATCGTTGCTACAGTGCGGGGCGGTAGGGAGGAGGACGTGGCTCGATCCTGGCCGTCCGTCGCGTGGATCGGACGGCCAGCGGACGCCAGCGACGTGGACGAATGAAAACGCGCGGATTCTGCGAGCCTTTATATATAGTAGAATGTAATACATTTCTCAGCACATTTTGAATCCTCGTGCGTACAGTGTTCTGACTAATTTGCCAGCCAGATCCCTTCTTCTTTCTTCTCGCTTGATCTAGACGGGATATTCATCCTTCCTTCTTCTCGCTTGAACTGGACGTTGACCTCTTTTTTGAAGCTTTGCATATATCTGACATGTACAAGTTTGACAAGCAAAGTACGACTACTAGTAATGTTTACAAGTCATGTCGTGGTGGTATCACGGCAGATGCCATAGGATGGCTTGAGTTGGGGCCAATGGACGCTGATGGAACCGGGGAGGGATATCGCGCTAAGGAGCGCACACGGAAGACACACCAGCACACACGATCTACCCAGGTTCAGGGCCCTCGTGAGGAGGTAAGACCCCTACTCCTACCTGTCTGTCTCAGTATATCAAGATATGAGAATACACATGTGCTCCTCGAGCTGTATGCTCTCTGCTACGGTGAAGCTCTCAAGGAAGAAGAAGGAAGCTATGGGGGAAAAGATCTCTCAGCGCATCGTCCCTCACGCAGGAGGACCTGGGGCACCTTATATATTGGTACCCCAGGTCACAGGATTGGTGCCGTACCGGCACTGTAGCCACGCGCGTCTGCATCAGCAACTTGGTCATGATTGTGTCCTCTGCCACGGACAGGACGTGGCCTGCCCATGCCTCGTACTCTGTTCCCACGTACGCCCGTGGTCAGCGGTAGGTGTGACCGGTCACCTCGTACCCGCGCCATACCACCTGCCATGCTCCTGTGTCAGGCGGGACGTGACCTTCGCATTGACTTCCAACCGGCATAAGGCGCCTCTTCTCTTTAACCCGGCATGGATATGCCGGATTCTCCTTCCTTGGTTATCCTCCCCTGCACATAAGGGAAGACACGAAGATACCGACATTCGTATGTCGGTCAGTATATGTCGGTTTGCACCGGCATCATATCCCGGCCACTTCTGGGCCTGGTTAGGTCGGTTTCACTATACCTTGGTCCACTCTTGGACATAATTTATACCATACCTGGACCCTACCCCGGGGTAGCCCCCCGACATTAGTCCCCGAAGCTGGTGCGGTCCTGCAGACTCGGATGAAGGGCCACACCAGGTTTACACAACCAAACCAACTTGGCCAACTATCCGACATAATTATGTCGGTCCAACTCAAACATCAGGAATCAAACCTCCAACCACTTTCGACATCTGCCCTTATGTCGGTTTCTCCGACACCAGAAGATTTCCTCGATCTTTTCAAAGATCTTGCCATTGCACGTGGCAGCAAAACGTTGCGCGTCACCTAGGTTCCGGTGCACGGACAGACATGCCTCTGCGTGCATGCAACCCACGTCACGCGATCCCCACGAGCTGTCACGTCCCCTGCGCACTTGAGTGCTTTGACCGCACCGGCGTGCACATTACCGCGCGGCTCCTCGATTCTCGCGCCAATAACTGCGCCACTAACCACACCATGGGCAGTTTCCACTTTGCGGCCCACTATGTGGCCGAGCGTGCGACCGTTTTTACCGCAAACCGCGCAGATCGTGCGCAGTTAATCCGTGCGGCGGTTACGGGGATCGTGCGCGGTAATTTTGCTAACCGTACACCTCCCACGCCCATAAATAGGGGAGCGGGGGCAATCCTTCTCCTCTTCTTTCTTCCACCTCTCTCTTCTTCCTCTTCTTCGCCGCCACCGCGCAGAGCACTCCGCGCAGAGCACTCTGCCACCGCACGACGCCGGACCCCGCGAGCCGTCGACGACCGGAGTTCTTCACGCCGCCGACGAGCCAAGCTCTCCGCCGGCGCGTCCTGCGTTCCTTGCCTCGCGCCGCCACCATACCTCGGTAAGCTGTTCTTCCGTAGCACCTCCCGCGGCTAGCATTTAGTTCTCCCGCAGTTCTTCCGTAGGTTTTCTTTAGATCTTCTCCGTAGATCTTCTTTTTAGTTTCTTGCTCATAGATTCTTGTTTCTCTTTGTTGTTTCTTTTTCTCCACCGCGTAAACATCGAGAGATGCTCACCGCTGGTGAATCTTTGCCTTTTTGCAGATTTCCTCTGCCGGCACGGGTGCGCGGTTTTCATTTCCTCATCGCGCCGTCGCGATGTCTTCTAGCAACGCCGCGGATCCCGCCGAAGCCGCCGTCGAGGAGGGTGAGCGCGCTGGGTGGGAAGGTTCCGACGTCGCCCAAGAAGAAATTGATTGGCTGATCGAACTCGGCATATCCCGAAAGAGGTGATATGCCGGCCCCCTGGCAAAGAGGCTGAGCCGAATTTGGAACCCGGCGAGCGTGTGGTCTTCGTCGCGCATTTCGAGCGCGGCTTTGGCCTCCTGGCGAGCCAGTTCTTCCGAGGCTTTTTAGATCGGTTTCATCTTCAACCCCATCACCTTCCAGCCAATGCTATCACCACTCTCTCGGCATATGTCTCTTTCTCCGAGGGATATCTCGGTCTTTGGCCCACCGTTGAACTTTGGGCCAAGTACTTCCAACTCCGGAAGCAGAGTGTTCCGGATCCGGAAAACAAGAACTTCCCCAAGGAGATGACCCCATGCGGAGCCGCTACAATTATACCTCGGAAAGGTTCCATCTTTCCTCGGATTCAAGGCCTGGAGTCATGCCGGAAGTGCCAGCGCACGTTCTTCTACGTGAAGAGCCCAGACAATGCCGATCTCCTCAACTTGCCGACATTCAGTCTCGGCGCCCCCACGGAGCAGTTCAATTGGCACTTCAACCCAAAGGAGACAAATCTCGAGATCAACCAGATTCACAAGTTCGTCAATCAGTTCCAGGGGGAAGGGATGACGGCCGATGACCTCTTGAGAACCTTCATTAGCCGCCGAGTCTCCCCCCTCCAAAACCGAGTTCACAAGATTTGCCACATGAGTGGCCGATACGATCCTACTCGGGTCAGCACTCATGAGCTGAGCAAGGCCGACATCCGGAAACGCGTCAAGTCAATTGCCAGGACGCGGATGACAGAGGAATGGGAATGGGGTAAAGAACCCCATGATAGAACTCGGCTTCCGGAGCATGTAAGTAACTTGCAATCTAGACCGACATATTTTGCCTGCCGAGACAACTCTTATGTCGGCACCATATTTTGCTCCTAGAATAACCCGGTTTTATTGCGTCTGTTTTGCAGAGATTTGCTCGGCAAGTGACTGAAGACGGAGTGAATCCCTCCGCCAAATGGGGCCAAGATCTACCTGTCCCGGCCGTCGCTGAAGTTGAAGACCCGGACGATGAGGATCATAGGCCGATTCCGGCTGCTGGCGCCCCTGCCTCGGGTAAGCCTCAAGCCCGAGCCTCAATCAGAGATTGGTCAAATGACGATGACGATGATTGTCAAATTTTAGAGGCACTTGATGTTCGTCCCATCGCATTTGCTTACCCACTACCCTCGGCACCAGCTGACTCGGGCGGCCAGGTTCCGAGTACACGCCCTGCTACCTCGGGCAATCGAGGCGGATCTCGCAAACGTGCCGGGACCGGTACCTCAGATACCGGGACCTCAGGAGCCTCAGCCCCCGCAGCGAAGAAACCGAAGCTGCAGAAGAAATCGGGACATAAGCCACGGGGCAAGAAGATGCCGCCAGTTAAAGAAGGGTAAGATATCCTTTGCCGATATATGCTCGTCTCCCTACGTTTCCCTTTCTTCCTTTAACTGAGATAATATTTCCCCGAGGTAACATCTTTTCCTGCTTCGATGCAGTGCCGCCCTTGAAGTCAGTCAGAGTGCATTCTCTGTGCGCTCACCTATTCCGCCGCCAGCGGTATCTCGGTCAACCGACATCGGAGCTGCTAGCTCAGCAAGGGCGAGTCTTTCCCCGGTACATACAACTCCAGCCGACATACCGCCGCCGGCTTCTGATGCCGCACCTGGAGGAGGCCAAGACGCCCCAGAAACCTCGGCCCCTGACCGAGATGATGATTCTGGTGCCCACATCATGGACTCCGAGACGGAGCGGACCGAAACTCCGATAGCACCGGATCAGCAGCAACAACCACAACAACAACAGCAACAGCCACAGCAACAACAGCAGCAGCAACAGCAGCAACAGCCACCGCAGCAGCCACAGCCACCACCGACGTCTTCCGTACCGGCATCCCAGAAACAAGCACCACCGCCAAAGCCGACACAGCCACGACAACTGGCCACCAGGAAAGTGCTGGCCAATCCGAATAAACAACTGGCGCTGACTCCGACTCAAGCTCCTGGCTGGGAGTTTCCCCGGCTGCGAACTCAAAGCGGTAACAGCCTGGGCTCGGTGGAGCATTATAACATGGACTGGAATGCTGCCGATACCAGCGAGGTTTCTTCCCAGAACCCGGCGCCCGCTTCCCAGACCCCGGCGCCCCGGCATCCAGCTGGCTCAAGCGCGCTTGCGCAGTCCATGCACACGCTGCAGGTTGCGGTCCTTCGAGCTAGCAAGATTGCAGAGGTAAACCTTCCTGGCTTAGTCCTTTTTTCTTTTATCATAGATAATAGATATATATTATCCCCAGTCCCCGAGATTCGGGTCGAGTGGTTGATGCTCGATCGAGTAAAGATCACTCGGCGTGAATCTTCAAAAATTCGACATCCAGTCCCCGAGATTCAGGTCGAGTTTACTCGGCTTGAATCCTCAAAAATTCCGATATCCAGTCCCCGAGATTCATGTCGAGTTTACTCGGCGTGAATCTTCATAATAACACTAACACTTTCCCTTTTTTCAGGAATGCACCAATACTCGGACCGAGGTGTTCCAGAAGCTGCTCTTGGATCACAAGAAGCTCAAGAACTCCTACAAGCAGTTGCAGGAGGAGTTGAAGAACAAGGGCGACGCGCACAACGCTGCGCTCCAGAAGGAAAAAACTGAAGTGTCTCGGCTCCAGAAGGAGCTTGAACGGGTTCAGAATCAGAAGTCCGAGCTGGAGAGAGTTGCTGCCGAGGAGAAGAAACAGCGGGCAGAAGATGCTCTGAAGCATAAGGAGCTCCTCGACCAGACCGAGGTCCGCGCCACCTCGGCTCAACAAGAACTGGATGCCCTCAAGGCTAAATGCAACAGCTGGTTGGCCGAGCTCACCCGGATCAACAGCGAGATGGACAGTAAGTTTCCTTTATCCTTTCTTTTCATTTCCTTTGCTTCTACCGACATTAGATATATGCCGGTATATGACTTAACTCGGTAGTAGCTTTTCTTTCTTCAGAACACTTCTCCCACTCCAAGGCCGCTGCAGCAAACATTACCATCAAGGCACGAGAAAAAAGAGCAGAATCTGGCCCGATCTCGGAGGAATGGGATATTGAAGATCATCTGACGGCTCTGGATGCTCGCATATCTCCTCTGAGGTGCATTGGTACTGAGCTCCTTGAAGCTGGTATCCGGGTTTACGGATTCTATGGCCAGAGTCTGCGACTCCAGCTACCATCGCCGAGTTATCCAAGTGCCTGCTGGCCGCCGAGACAAGGCTCCGAGAGTGGAGATCTTCCTCAGCTCGTGCCGGTGCAGATCAAGCTCTGACTTTTGTGCTTTCTTGGTACGAGGCAATCGACCTTAATGCACTGAAATCCCTGCGTTCCGACTCGAAATGGACGTCGGATCCAACACTGATCCAGAGCCGCAAGGAAGCAGCCTCCTTCATGGCCAGCTATGCTCAAACCCAAATCTCATTCCTGGTCCAGTCTACTCCGACGACGAAGAAGATGACGTCGAAGAGGAAGAGGATGATGACGAGGAAGAGGAAGTTGACGAGGAGATCGAGGCTGAAACTCCCAATACTGCCACTGACGCAGCAGCCGACACTGCCGAGCCGACAGCAGCCGACATATCTTCGGAAGCAGCATCCGACATCACCGGCAACCCGGCAACCACCACGACGGTCGATCCTGCGACCGAGATTGCTCCTGCGACTCGCACTGCTCCTACTGACCCGAGCTCCTCCACCGCAGCTGTTTGAACTTATCACAAGTTGAACTGTTAAATCCCCGGGATGCCGGGTGCAGATGTATATATACTCTTAAGTTTTTATCAGTGCTAAGGCTTAATGCCGGATCACTTTGCACCAAGTCCCCGAGTTTACTTTCTTGTTTACTATACTTAGTAATCTTTGCTCTTGTCTACCATTTTGGCGTTCGACAGTCGAGTCACAAGATCAAATTTATAGCATACAGTACTCATAAATTTTGAGATAAGGTTTAGAGTCATCCGACACAAAGATAAGGAATAAAATACAGGGTTAGTAAACAACATATACCGAATCATTTTTGGACCGAGTCCCCGAGTCTGTTTTCATGTTTACTATATTCCATAACCTCTGCTCTTGACTGCCATTTTGGCGTTCGTCAGTCGAGTCACAAGATCACAACAAGATAGCATACACTACTTGAACTTTGAGACAAGGTTTAAAACCATTCGGCATAGGAACAACACAGATAAAACAGAGATAAAACACATGCATATAGACAAGGCAGTCCCCGAGATTCTTTTCGGAGTGCCAACATTTCATTCAAAGGAAACCGAGATACATACATTGCGCCCTTAAGAGTAAAAGGGACGGAGCAGAGCCACATTCCAGGGTCGTTTGGTTTCCTCTCCGGATTTGTCCATCCTGTCCTTCCTTGGTTCTGTGCATCTATAAGATAGTATGCATCATTGTGCAGAGCCTTGCTCACAATGAACGGTCCCTCCCATGGAGGTGATAACTTGTGCATGCCGGCTTTGCGCTGCACTAGCCTAAGCACCAAATCTCCTTCTCGGAATACACGAGGATTTATCTTCCGGCTATGATAGCGTCGGAGATTTTGCTGATATATTGCTGACCGAGATAAGGCCAGTTCTCGTGCTTCTTCGAGCAGATCGACATCATTTTCCCGAGCTTCTTTTGCCTCGGCTTCTGTGTACAGTGTAACTCTTGGCGAGTCATACTGTATGTCGGCCGGCAGGACCGCTTCTGCTCCATAGACCAGAAAAAATGGCGTATAGCCCGTTGATCGATTCGGTGTGGTCCTGAGACCCCACAGTACTGCCGGTATCTCATCTATCCAACAACCCGGAGTTCGCAGCAGTGGTTCAATCAACCGGGCTTTGATGCCGGATAACACCAATGCATTTGCTCTTTCCACTTGCCCATTGGACTCCGGATGCGCGACCGATGCTAGGTCAAGTCGGATTCTCTTTTCAGCACAGAATCGAGCAAATTCTCCTACAGCAAAGTTTGTGCCATTATCCGAGATAATGCTGTGTGGGTAACCATATCTCAAAATGATGTCTTTCAAGAAAGATACAGCCGTGTGGCCGTCACACTTCCTGATTGGCTTCACCTCGATCCACTTGGTGAACTTGTCCACCATCACCAGCATATGAGTCATGTTACCTCGGGCCGGTTTGAATTCCCCCACCATATCCAGACACCAAACAGCAAAAGGCCAAGTGATGGGAATTGTCTTGAGTGCTGAAGCTGGCATGTGGATCTTGTGAGCAAATCTCTGACATCCCTCGCACTTCCTGACGATATCTTCTGCCTGTTGCAAAGCAGTGGGCCAGTAAAACCCATGTCGGAATGCCTTAGCAACCAAGGCTCTTGAGCAAGCATGATGACCACATTCTCCTTGATGAATTTCCAGGAGCATCTCTTGCCCTTCCTCCGGTTCAACACAACGTTGTAGCACTGTGGTTGCGCTTCTCTTATACAACTCTCTGTTGATGATGGTGTATGCTTTGGATCTTCTTTGCACTCGCCTGGCCTCGGCTTCATCATCTGGCTGACTCCCATCTATCATATACGACATTATAGGCTGTGCCCATCCTGGCACAGGACGTACAGGAAAGATCGGTTCATCCACCTCCATTGGTTCAACCGACATTGCCTCCTCTGACATCAATTGGTCAGTCCCCGGGTTCTGCCAAGCAGTCCCCGGGTTCTCCCAAATGCACCCGACATCGACGTCCATGGGAACAGCATCAGATTCCGGTTTCGCCGGGATAAAGATTGACTCGGACTCGGGCGACGGTTTGATTGATGGCTTCCTCAGATGCTCCAAGGATATGCCGGGTGGGATTGGATCCCGAGATGAACCTAGCTTGGACAGTACATCGGCGGCTTCATTTTCTGCCGAGGTACATGCTTGAACTCGCAACCTTCAAAGAACCCCGAGATCTTCTGGACATGAAACCGATATAACGCCATGTTGGCGTCTAAAGCATCCCAATTTCCCGAGGCTTGCTGCACCACCAGATCCGAGTCTCCGAAGCATTCTATCCGGCGAATACCAATTTCCTTGGCCACGTTGAGCCCATGAACAAGTGCCTCATACTCGGCCACATTGTTAGATGCCGCAAAATGAATCTGCAACACATATCTCAGTTGATCCTGCTTTGGCGAGGTAAGGACTACCCCGGCACCTAAACCAATTTTGTCTTGGAGCCGTCAAAGTGCATTCTCCAGTAATTGGAGTCAGGCAATGGTGGCTCATATTGCATCTCGGCCCAATCCACGAAGAAATCAGGCAGTGCCTGAGATTTGATGGCATCTCTTCTTTCATAATGTGGCGTATAAGGAGCCAGCTCAATGGCCCATTTGGCTACTCGGCCGCTTGCATCTTTGTTACCAATGATTTCCGAGATAGGAGCTTCACACACCACTGTGATTGGATGCTCTTGAAAGTAATGTTTCAATTTCTTGGCCGCCATATAGACGCCATATGTCATTTTCTGGTAGTGAGGATAATTTTGCTTGGACAACGAGATCACCTCGCTCAGATAATATACCGGCCTCTGCACGGTTTTGCCATCTTCTTCTCGCTCCACTACCACTACGGCACTCACAACTCGGTTTGTGGCTGCAATGTAGAGCAACATCGGCTCTTTGGGTAATGGTGAGGCCAATATCGGCGCAGTTGCCAACATCTTTTTTAGTCAGTGAACGCCGCATCCGCTTGCGGGGTCCACACAAATTTGTTACTTTTCTTCATTAGTTGGTATAAAGGCAATGCCTTTTCTCCCAACCTACTAACAAACCGACTTAAGGATGCCAAGCAACCAGTGAACTTTTGCACATCCTTGAGATTTTCGGCAACCTCATGCTCTCAATAGCACGGATCTTTGTCGGATTTGCCTCGATACCTCGGCTTGACACGAGGAAACCGAGTAACTTGCCTGCCGGCACACCAAATGTACATTTGTCCGGGTTAAGTTTTATCCGGAATCTCCTTAGATTCGCGAATGTTTCTCTGAGATCATCAATCAGAGTGGATTTCTCCTTAGTTTTGATGACGATGTCATCGACATATACCTGCACATTTTTGCCTATTTGATCATGCAAGCATTTTTGCATACATCTTTGGTAAGTAGCACCAGCATTTCTCAAACCAAATGTCATGACACGATAGCAATAAGCCCCGTACGGGGTAATAAAAGCAGTTTTCATTTGATCAGCAGGGTTCAGCGGTATCTGGTGAAAACCAGAATATGCATCTACAAAGGATAACAGCTCACACCCGGCTGTGGAATCGATCACTTGATCAATCCGAGGCAGCGGGAATGGATCCTTAGGACATGCCTTGTTCAAGTTTGTGAAATCAATACACATGCGCCACACAATGGCCACGTTCGGGTCATCCTTTTTCTTTTCCACCAGGACCGGGTTAGACAACCAGTCCGGGTGCAGCACTTCCATGATGAAACCAGATGCAAGTAATCTGGCCAGTTCATCGCCTATCACCTTTCTCCTCTCATCCGAGAGACGTCGCATAGGTTGCTTCACGGGTTTCATATCCGGTCTGACGAACAATGAGTGCTCAGCCAACTCCCTCGGAACACCTGGCAGGTCCTGATTTGACCATGCAAAGATATCCCGATTCTCACGGAGGAAGTGACTGAGCTCGCCTTCCTATTTCTCGGTCAACCCGGTACCAATGATGACGTTGCGTTCTGGGAACGCCGGGTCGACGTTGATCTTCTTCGTCTCCTTCGGCACCTGGAATGCCGCACTCTGCTCCGGGTTAGTCATACCCGGCATACCGAGTTGCGCGGACTGGGCCAGCGCCACCACTTCATGGATCCTCTTCTTCTCCGCAGCAATGATTAATGACTCGGCCAGACAAGAGCCAGCCGAGGCGCACTCCAAGGAACGCTTATAGTCACCCGAGATGGTGATGATGCCATTAGGACCCGGCAGCTTCATCTTGAGGTAAGCCACATGGGTAGATATCATGAACTTGGCCAGCGCTGGTCTACCGAGCAAAGCATGGTATGGACTTTCGAGGTCCACCACCTCGAATTGGATGCTCTCAGTTCTGCAGTTGTCCTTGGTGCCGAATAACACATCAACCCAAATTTTGCCCATAGGTGCACATGAGACACCAGGCACTATACCGTGAAAGGTTGTATGACTCGGCTGCAACATGTTTGCCGAGATGCCCATCTTCACCATGGTGTCTCGGTACATGATGTTGATGCTGCTCCCATTGTCAATGAGAACTCGGGTGAACCTGACATTGATGGTGGGCCCGATGAATGTCGGATCCACCACTAGAGCGTAACCTCCCGGGCTAGGCATGATCCGGGGATGGTCCTTCATGCTCCAGCTGATCTCCTGATCAGACCAGTGCATATACTTCGGCACAGCCGGCATAACCGCGTTTACCTCCATTGCACGCCGGTGCAGGCTCTGCTTGTCAGTTGGCTCGGTCACAAAGACCACATAGCTCTGATGAGCCTCTCTATACTCACCCTGGCAATATTCACCCTGGCGGCTGGGACCAGCATTGCTGTTGTTGCCTCCGACATTCACTTGGTTAACATCTTCTGGCCTTCTCCTGTTATCCACAGGTCTCGGAGCTGCAGGCCTCGGTGGAGGCGCATTCACGGGAACAGTGTTTGCCCCGGTGAGCGGTATGTTGGAGGTCTCTGAGGTGCACCCATCTGATTTCCTCCGGATCCTCCCCCTTCCTTCAACGTGCGCTGATACCAGCTGCACTGCCGGGTTGAATGATTAGCCGGCCTGCGGGGGTCGTGCGTGTGATAGCTGCAGGGTCCATCCAGCATTGCCTCATAGGTTAATGGCTTCCTCTGGTCACTCCACGGTCTCTTCCCATCCTGGTTTTGGCCCCATGCAGGACCGCTGTTCCTCAGACGCTGGCTATTGCCGGCACCTGGCTGATCTTGATCAACTGCAGCAACTTGATTTGAACCGTACCGATAATCCGGCCGGTCCTCTCTCCTCTTGATCCCGAAATCCTGGCGGTCACCTCGCCTGGCTGGTCCGGGTCCATTGTTGACCGGGTATCTTCTACTCGGTTCCACCGAGTTCAGCAAGGGCTGCATCGGATCACCCAGTGCATAGCTATCCGCAATCCGGATTGTCTCGGCCAAGGTGGCCGGCATCTCCCTTTGCAACTTCTGCCAGAGCATGGAGCCGTGTCGGCACCCTTGAGCAAACCATGAAATGGCCTGCGCTTCAACAACTCCTTCACAGGAATTGCGAACAGTACTCCACCGGGTCAAGTAGTCCCGGTCAGTTTCATCATCCCTCTGCTTGCACATGGCAAGCTGCTGAGGACGATTCGGCCTCTTGTATGTGCTGGAGAAATTGCTAACGAAGGCTTCTTCAAAGTCCAGCCAGCAGTCAACGCTGCCCTCTCGCAAGTTGTTCAGCCAGATCCGGGCTGGCCCTTCCAACATTTGCGGGATATACCTTACCGCCCATCGGCGGTTTCCTCCCGCGATATGCACTGCCGACACATAATCTGTCAGCCAGTCTTCCGGCTTAGTACTGCCGTCATATGTCTTTGCGCCCCGGTTCAATTGAAAGTGCGGCACCGGTGGCTCCCTCATGATCCGAGGTCCAAAGCATGCAGGGCCAGGTGGGCCTTGCTCTTCCAGCATCTCGGACATAAAGATCCTGTCCAACTTGTAGCGTGCATCATTCGCCGACAACTGGCGAGGTCCCAGCCGGGATCCCAGTGCACCTTCATATCTCTGATACCCGGCTCTCTCCATAGCCGAGTAACCATCATCATAACGGTTAGCCACCTGGTCAACACCTTGTGGCTGCTGAACATGCTCGATATTTTGCTGCTGCCGGGCAGATTTTGTGTCGGATACCGAGGTGGATAACCTCGGCCAGCCGAGTTAACTTTTCCGGCATCTGGATTGCCCGGACCGGGATTGCTTTTACCCCGGCCGGCACTGCCTCGCCCGGCTAACTGTTTTCCGGCATATGCCGGATCATATGTCTGTATCTGCTTATTTTTACCGGAGTTTACACTCCGGTCACGATCTCCACCGACGTGCGGTGATGAAGCTTGCCCCTTAGATCTTTCACTGGCTGCCTTAGCCGAGTGAACAATCTGGGACCCACCTGCAGCTGTGTTAGCCTTAAGATAGGCCTCATTTTGCCGCACAGCAACACCTACTAGCTCATTAACCCGGTCTTGTTGCTTACGGAGAGCTTCTCCGGATAAACCAGATAACTCGGCTCTTGCTGCCTCGGCAGCTCTAAGAGTCTTAGCAGGGGAACTATATTTGGGCTTTTCAGCCGACATGTGACTAGGAGTTTTACTAGAACTTGATCTACCATCTCTAGCAATCTCGACATTGAGGCCTCTACCCCTTTTACGCACATCCTCTATGCGACTAGGATGAGTAGCTATCGGAGTTAAACCATGAGCTTTGTTATACTCACGGAAGGTTATCTCGAATTCTCTCCTTATCTGGGACATCGCGAGAGCCTCCTGATGCAGGTTCTGACGATGCGACTCCAACTCGGCCTCCGTCAGGGCAGCATCTGTACCGGTAGCTACCGGCACAGCCAGCTTCTCGATCATATCCTCGAGAGGAACCGGCCTGACCGGTACCTGGGATGTACCGGCCTGGTCGAGGAGGTTCTCCTTCCTCTCCAGCGGCAGTTTCGCCGATCTGGTGGTCTTGGCGGCAGGTTTGCCGGCATCTCCTTTGCCGGTTTCTCCTTTGCCGGCACCACCCGTGGAGCCGGTCATCATGACCTCTGCGCAGCTCCCGGGGCGAGCGGTACGCCGGCCGCGAGCCGCACAGACAGCAGGAGGATCCTCGGCTACAAGCACCTGCTCGGGGTACCTGCAGACAAACTCGGTGGCGACGTAGACCTCGTACGTCCCGAAGGTGATGAGGCAGCCGTTCCTCGAGAGCGGCCTGCTACCGAAGCAGCCCGCGTTGTCGTTGATGAAGTTCAGCGAGCCGAATCTGTGGACAAGGCCACTGACCACGCGCTCGCCGGAGGCGATGATGGAACCCGTCCAGATGAACACACCAGCCAGCGCCACTGTGGCCCCACGGTGGGCGCCAACTGTCGTGGTGGTATCACGGCAGATGCCATAGGATGGCTTGAGTTGGGGCCGATGGACGCTGGTGGAACCGGGGAGGGATAGCGCGCTAAGGAGCGCACACGGAAGACACACCAGCACACACGATCTACCCAGGTTCAGGGCCCTCGTGAGGAGGTAAGACCCCTACTCCTGCCTGTCTGTCTCAGTATATCAAGATATGGGAATACACAGGTGCTCCTCGAGCTGTATGCTCTCTGCTACGGTGAAGCTCTCAAGGAAGAAGAAGGAAGCTATGGGGGAAAAGATCTCTCAGCGCATCGTCCCTCACGCAGGAGGGCCTGGGGCACCTTATATATTGGTACCCCTGGTCACAGGATTGGTGCGGTACCGGCACTGTAGCCACGCGCGTCTGCATCAGCAGCTTGGTCATGATTGTGTCCTCTGCCACGGCAGGACGTGGCCTGCCCATGCCTCGTACTCTGTTCCCACGTACGCCCGTGGTCAGCGGTTGGTGTGACCGGTCACCTCGTACCCGCGCCATACCACCTGCCATGCTCCCGTGTCAGGCGGGACGTGACCTTCGCATTGACTTCCAACCGGCATAAGGCGCCTCTTCTCTTTAACCCGGCATGGATATGCCGGATTCCCCTTCCTTGGTTATCCTCCCCTGCATATAAGAGAAGACACGAAGGTACCGACATTCGTATGTCGGTCAGTATATGTCGGTTTGCACCGGCATCATATCCCGGTCCCTTCTGGGCCTGGTTAGGTCGGTTTCACTATACCTTGGTCCACTCTTGGACATAATTTATACCATACCTTGACCCTACCTCGGGGTAGCCCCCCGACAAGTCAATATTCGATTCCATATGGTACAAAACTACTGTGCTGGAATCGTAGCCTTCACCCTTCCTAGTTTATAGTCTCCCTACCTTTTCTTTGAGGGAGAACAGGACATAAAAAATGGAGATGCCTTGCTTACTGTTCCGTCTATTCTAATGTGTTTTTTTTAGATAAAAGGCTATAAATAGCCTAATTTTAAATTAATAAAGCCAGTCGGCCACATAGTACAAGGTGTTGAGGAGAACCTCTTACAAAGCAGAACAAGGTCAAGCTAAAAGAAAAGGAGCTACACTACGCCGGACACCAAAACCTTGCGTTAAAACGGCCAGCCAAGAGGCAGGAACGGGCCACCAGCGAAGAAGCCACCACAACTAGCATAGAGCTTGACATCGGAGAGAAAAACAGGAGACGAAAGAACAGAGCCACCAGCAGACAACAATCACGAAGGAGAGGATGTCGAGCAACACAGCGCCAAACGGAGACCATAAGAGCGACAACGGCGAGCACCAAACCCTTGCGTAGAACAGCCAGCCACCAGAGGGGCGGGATCAGACATCACCGACAGCGGCAAGCATCAGTCCCTTGCGTAAAACGGCCAGCCACCAGAGGGACGGGACCGGACCACCGTGTCCGCAGATTTTGCCTCCACCAAAGCACAAGAGCCGGAAAACATCACTTCAGAACACCGGCTTCGAAAAGGCACCAACTTTGCACTCAAGCAGCCATGTCGAAACCGGTAAACCCCTTCTCCAAGACGGTGCCTCCAAGAAGGTCACGACGCAGTAGCGCCGCCACGGTCAGGCCAAAAGGCTAGGGTTTTCACCCGGAGCATACACGAGGGAGGTGGGACGGAACCACAGTGTCGCCCCCAAGAGGGAGAACGGCGCCCACGGGCGCCGCCGACACTGGCGTCAACAGACGACTTGAACTTTCGCTCGGCCCAACATCACCTACCCATCGACAGGGGACACCGGTTCCAACCCCCACCACGAAGGGTAGGGGACACCATGATTGCAAAAGAGCCTCCAGAGCTGAATCTGGGCAAGGACCGACACCCACGCCGGACCTCGCCAGGGTCTCCCAACACTGCCCTCATTGCCGCCCACACGGCCAAGGAAGACAACCAACACCGCGCGACATGGAACTTGCCGGCAAGACACCACCGCGCCCACGACTCAGGGCCGCCGCCCTGACGTACCAAGAATGGCAACCTCATCCGCCGAAGAGACGACAGACCACCTCCGCGACGCCGGCCACCCCGACCACCGCCGGAGGCACTCCTCCAAAAACCCAGACGGAAACATCCACTAGCAGACGGGCCACCTCCGCAAGCCATGAACGCCACCCAATCATCTCTACCTGCAGATCTGAAGCACCGGAGGAAAAAACATGGGAGAGCCGACTCCCCGAAGCTGGCTGCACGCCGGCGCTGGCCAGCACCCGAGCTGGGCCAGCCCTCCCCGCACCCGAGCAGGGAGGAGCCAAAGGGACCGAGCTGCACCAGATCTAGGCGCCCTGCCATCAGATCCGCGCGAAGGAGCTCGGACCACAGCGGCCGGAGTGGAACGCCGAAGCCGCGTGGTTTTCCTCGCCGCCGGAATCCATGGGACGCCGGAGGGACACGAGAGGGAGAGCAGAGGACGCCATGGCGGTTGGAGGACAGCGGGGGACGAGGGGAAGGCGCCGACGGGCCGCGGAGAAGGAGGCAGAGCCGCTCCGTCGCCGCCGCGGGCCGGCCGGCGGCGGCGGCGAGGAGGACGCGAGCTGGGGCGGAGCTAGAAGCTAGGGTTTGGAGGTCCTCCGGTGTCGCCCCGAGCGGGAGCGACACGGGAGGAAGAGGAGGGTAGTGCTTGTTCAGCCACTCTTCCCTCCCAGAAGGGAATTACTCCTCTATTCTAATGTGTTAGTGCTTAATGACAAAAGCTACAGTCGTTCGGCCCTTTAATCATCTCTTTCTTCAGGTCAAGCAAGAGTGCCAACTCGTGCAATTTGCTGGTTCAAACTTGAGAGCGTAGCACAAGGGCAAATACAGGACAAGAGCAACATGCTCAAGTTGTGTACTATCCACATCAACATGCTCAAGCTGAGCCGCATAATAACAGCCCGGGAATCTGGATGATTGGTTCCCCATTTTTTGAATGGAGCAAAACTAGTTGGACCACCACCTAATCCACCGACTCGAGTCTTCGAAAAACTCATGGTAACAGTTAATTAAGGGCAATCAGTATGAGCTACTAGATCCATCCTCCCATGTGCAAGCCGATCTAGTCAATTTCTTGGACGATTAGTCGTCGTCCCGGAATTCGATCATCGCACGTTGTTTACATGTGCCCGTCTCGGAGGTAATGGCAAAAGAAATAATTCTTCCGACATGTGCATCCGCTCAAATCGCCGAGGGAACCAGATGGGCAACGGCGACTTGGCGAATGGTGCTAGCCCGTCCTGCCAGCCAGGCTCCGTGGTTTGGAATGCATAAATTCGAAAACGCAAAATTATGAAGTGTGGTGTCACGTGGAAAATTAACTTCAAAGAGTTTTGAGGAGCACCTGCTCCCTTTTATAAAAAAAATGCATACATGAAAAAAAAAAACCAATTCTCTCAAGCTAATGACACATGCTCATTTTCATATTTCAAGTTCCTGAAAGTGCAATTCATTTGGAAGCTGTCAAAAATAACAAAGCCAAACACTTCTTCCAATCCTAAAAGCTATATTCTAGCTCTCCATTTCCTTAAACCCAGATCGCAAATAAATGAACTTTTCACAAATAAAAAGTATTGGCAGACTCATTATAACATCTACACACCAGTTTTTTTGTGTGGAGTTTTTAACCTCTCGATTTATTTCTATAATAAAGGGAGACTCTTGGTGTCTTGTTCCCTTTAATATTTACATAAAAAACATATAAAATACTTCAAATGTGTCATTTGAAAGGCACATAAAATTGGTAAGGCCTCGTCCGTGTTTTTCACCAAAAAATTCATGAAGGGGCTACTACGGACCATTCTTGTGTTTGAAATAGTACCGTACAAACTTTATTCGTAGGAATTCAGGTCTCCAAAACATACTCTATTTTCCATTTCTTCCAGATGGTCAAACATTTGGGTGAGTTAACACAAGTTACATCTTCAATTTTACAAAATTTCAGCCATGCAAAATGAATACTTAGTGCTTGTGCTCACAAGTTGGAATGTCATGCCTTTCTCCTCTCAAATAACGTAGAGGTCTACTCGGTTGATTTTTTTTCAACGGTGTGTATTGAAAGTCGTGATGCCTAGTGCTAAGCGAACAGCTTTCTCTATTCCAAAATGTAAGATGATTTAGCTTTATTTGTCCTACGTCAAAAAATAAAGTTGCCCATACGGTATATTGCTTGATATTAAAATTAAAATCACAACAATAAAGAATATAAGTTCTGTTGAGGGAGCATATATCCCCACCCCCCAATCCTTTTTTTTTTTCACAATATATATTATTTTCTAAACTGCCAGTTCCTACAAGTTTGAGCATAGAACATCTACAAATAAGCAAGAAGGAAACTGCACAAACCAGTACGGAACTTTATGAAATTTCCTCAGTTTTCTAGAGTGGTAGGCCAATCTATCGCATTGTCTGAAAATAAACATGCGACGAGTAAGTAAACGGTTTTAGCTGACCTTCCACCCCGGATGATCAAAATCTGCAATCCCTAAATTTGTGTGTTAAATGAAATTCTTAGTAATTGCAGTGCATACTAGATCTGGTATTTTCTGCTAACTATATGTCATTTCATCGAGGATATTGTTTTAGCAGATAAAACTATTGTAGATGACATGGAAACATGCTTCTAGGATGGATGAGTTATGACTTTAAGCTCAATAGTCCTTCTCCTAGGTTGGCTAACTTATTCTCATTATGGACTACACCACTGGATTAAAAAAAAAAATTATTCTAGATTCTCGGTCAATCAATGTTACTACCTCTCCCGAGAAGAAAATGTGAAATTCACCCATGCATCACACAGATATAATACATATTGCGGTTGTTATCTTGACCCTCTTTCGAAACCATCAAACAAAGATCTGTCATACATATATTGCTAACATGATTTTGTGCAGAAATTCACTTTGGCACCCGGGTGCATATGCACCCGCTATTTGAAAAACATAAAATGTCAAAAAAATCTGAAATAAAATTTCGCGGATACATCTTCATATTCTATGTGTTCACAAAGTCGTTTCACCAGAAACTGATGTATTTCGTGCCTTGTGTAAAAAAGACAAAAAAAAAGTGCCGTGAAAAGCCTTATTTTAGTACCAAATTTTCTCTTTTTTATACAAGCCACAAAAAATTGGTCACTTTTCCTAGTTGAAAGTTCCTTTTCCATGCATTGCAATAGATCAATTGGTCACTCAAAAAATTGAAGAAATTTCCTTTTCTATTTATATGTGTGTCCGAATAAAGGCATATAATTTCTATATTTAGAAAATAATATATACAGTGAAAAATAGGGAGGGGGGCATATGCCCCCTCAACAATAACTTACCACGTTTATTATTTTTTATGTTAATATAAAGCAATATATTGTATGGATAAAATCAAGGGTGGTGTCAGGGGGACCAGCAGGTGCCCTGGCTTCCCCTAACAATCTAAAATCCTTTGTCATTTTCAGATTTTAGAGAATTTTTCAGCCTTCACTTCGATCGTGACCCTTAACATGATTTATTTTTATTCACGCCTCCGCTCATCGATAAAATTAAAGTATTTAAAATTTCTTGCCCTAGGAGCTTCGGATGGTTGGGAGTAACCTTCATTTTTTATTTATGACATGAAGAAGGACGGTCATGGTGGCTACGTAAGCCTAGTGCTAGAAAAGTAACACAAAAAATCGTAATAATCTCTAAGTGTGTTTTAAAAAAAGCTCAACTAAAGTTAAGAATTTTTTACTTGAGACAAAGCCAAATAACCTAATATTGTGCAATGGAAGGAGTACTAATTTACGGGATCAGACCCAGCTAATCATGTAGTATGGCAATTTCAATCCCCTAAAATTGTACCGAAATAATTCTCAGTGTCTTTATATACAACTATGGCACAACATTATTTAAATTTATTTGTTTTCAGAGTAGAATTTGTCCTTTTGTTCACGTCGTGTGAATCATTTTAAATGTGATGGTAGATATATGTTTCAATCAATAGAGTCGGTCTTTTAACCCTTTTTTAGAGCTTCTCAATGGTACTGCCTTCAGAGCATAGTAGCCTTTCGATCCATAGCAATTCACAAGAGAATGAATTCTTTGAGTTCTAACCATTATAACGGTATTTATGACTCTCTTGGTAGCACATTTTATTTTTACAAAATTTTGCAACAAACGACCGACTATTGAGATGATGCACTGGGCCTCATCGAAAAGCTAAACGTGACACAGATGCAGCCAGGAGCCAGGACAGAAGGAAACATTGCCTCGCGTAGGCCATAGTAAATTCTGGGGCTACCTACAATTCTACATGGTAGGTATGACCCAGACGGCCAGACCGCCCCCCCTCCCCCCCTTCTTTTTTTAGAGCAACCACGTATTTCATTAATCGAAAATCAAGTTACATGAAGCAAGATACATGGACCGGGATAAACCGATTATCCTGAATTTGCAGATAAAATTCTAATAGAACGAGAAATACAAAACAATCCCTAAAGTTTCCTACAACCACCGTAGCCAGCGGCCACCGCCCAACTCCTGCGCCGCCGAGATGGACGCCAGAAGAGACACCGAGCCTCCACCATTGCAAGATCCAAAAAAGTACCATCATCAACGAAGCTTTGTGAGTCGATGAAAAGGCATGCTGCACGCAGCGAGGCACATGTAGTTGTGGCCCGTCGACCGGGGGACGTCCCCGTGCTGTCTTAACCAAGATCCGCCGCCTCCCATCGACGAAGTCGGAGAAGAACGGCATATCCACCACCTCGGGACCAACATCCTCGCTCCAGAAGAAGCACCTCGCCCCGGCCGCCAGCGCCGTCGCGGATAACAACGAACACCAGCGACACACAGAAAAACTGATCTCGCCAAATCTGAAGAACGGCGAGAAGACCAAGCTGTCGATCTAATGACCCGTCAACACACGTTGCTATCAATTCGAGTCACCGACTTGAAGATCATTGCTAGTGTGGTAGTAGAGTTGAGGCAGGAAACCCTGGTTTGGCCAGCCGAGAGCATGTCTGGCACAAGCTAATAGGACACACTCCAAACATGCGTAAATTCAACAGGGGGCTCGCTGGCCGGATGGTGAACCAACCAAGCAAGCCTCATCAAAATATAGAGCTTTTTGCCTGTTTAAAAAGAAAGAGATCAAAATACTCACAAAACTTGCACAAAATGTAGGAGCGTCATTGTACTGCAACACGTTTGCGAGTGAAGAAAATAGGGTGTCACTCACTAGCAGAAGTAGAATTGTTTTAACCAGTTGTTGCAGTTATAGTCGTACTACTATTTCTCATACTCACATTGTCTCTCACCCGGTTTGTCCGAGCACCATAGGCGCGACGTTCCCATTGTATAGACACATATATGGAGGACCGCTGTTCAAAAAGAAAAGAAAAATATGGAGGACCGTCGAGTTAACAGACTGCTAGATCCAGTCGTGAGGCTTGGGCATGGAACACAATCAATAACCGGTAGCAGCCCCTAGCAGGACATTCCTACTTGCAAGTGCTGGACTGCTCGTAGAGTCACTTTTGACGAAACTTTGACAACGTGGCATGCAACTAGGGATGAAAATGGTACGGGTTATTTAAGACTGTCCGATCGACCGAAAGGCTCACAGAAGGTAAAAACGGATTCGGTTGGATATTTGTCGGATACGGTCACGAATATGAATAGTAATTAAGGGATACAGAAAATAAACTAGTTTTACTAATGTCCGTCTGTATCCGAAGATATACCATGTTTCACAGTTATATCCAGCAACTAGTCATAATTTATGACATATATTCTTTTGATGTTCAAATTATAAGTTCTGTCATACTCAAGTATAACCTTTTGATGGATTAGTAAAACTAAAAATTGTTTTTTTTTGTTGCTGAACTCCTAGCAGAAACTCTTGATGTTATTAAGCTGGCCCAATTAAATTCTCTATAAAGTATCGCAATACATGAAGTTAATTTCGAGTAAGTTGGTTCATAATATATGTTATATGCAGTCATATTTTAGAAGCGACATCGACAAAATGTTTATGTGCAGCCAATCTGTATTCGCCCCGTATTTGGTCCATATTCGTAACCAAAAGGTTTTGATTCCGTATTCGTATCCACACAATATCCGTCCCGACTCCGAATTCGAAAGAAATATGGTTAGACATGGTTTTACTACTATTCGACCGTATCCACTCCGCTTTCACCACTAAATGCAACAATGGTTTGTGCCAAGCTATATGTTGTCAAGCTCAAGACAAGTATTTGTCATCTTGTTAACAGCTCAATCTCTCGCCTCGAACTCGTCATACAGATTCCCAAGTCTGGTCACCACTTAAAGTAGTGTGATCATGCAATTCCATATTTGATCACTCGACAGAGCCCAGAAATATCTCTCCGAGTCAAAGGGGTGATCATTGCTTGAGTGACCATGCCTTGCAACATGTTTCACGGAAAGCCCGAAAATAAGCTTAATAACAACCTAGTTACATAACAGCGTTTGACAACCCCTAACCATGTCCATTCACATATCGAGAACATAGGATGCCCTCAAGTGTACTACACGGTATATATACATTTTACTTGAGACTACATCTCGCTGGATCCCCGATCATGTCAATAACAAGTAACCAATATCAAGGGGTGCATTACATATTATCTGAAACAACGCCCAGTGGCTTTTCTATATTTCTCCATGCCCAGACCAATGGTAGTCCATCAAGTCGACGACATTATCAGTTCGGCCAGAATGGAAGTTTCGCTCCCTTCTTCCTGAAGCCCTGTACAAATGATGTTAGTGCAATGGCGCCGAAGCAAGTTTCCATCTATACGCATTTGTGCTGGAGATCATGACAAAGTCCTCACTCAACCCAAGGGACAAATTCAAGCCATTATGGCACACTTTTGGATGTTGGTCAAATTTCAATTTTGAGATATGTGCGCGCCGTAAGTTATTCAACAAATGGAGTGAATTAATTAATGAGAATATTTACTACTTTCCTGTGTGAATAGTACTCCTTCACTATTCCTACGACTTTCCAGTATTCCAAACAGGGCCTAAGATAGAAAAACTGAAAACTAGAATTTATAAATACATTCAAATTTCGTATTATACAGTCAACAGAGTATCCAACCAAAATATACGCAAAAGAGCTATAGAAGAGAAAATTATGTCTCTTGTGAATTATTATAGAAGGAAAGTAAAATAGAAGATAATCTACATAACTTTACCTTTTTGACATCTGAATATAGGTCTTCAACCCTCTTCTCGGTCTGTTTTGCATAAGACCACATCTTATGCATATTAGCCTCCATCTTTCTTGATATATCACTTACAATTTGAACCTACAATCATGATTTGCCGATTAGAATTTCACCCTATAACCACAATAACGATGAGATGGCCAGCCAAAAACAGTTTTCAGAAAGGGCCGCACCCATACTAGTTGCAAATCTAGTTCCCCCCAATATCACACAAAAATAAGCATGAATACATAAGAGCATGCAACAACCTACAGTTTAAGAACAAGTCCAACAGACTTGGCGAGTTGGTCGCCATCCGCCCATCCCTAACTTTTCCCAGAAAAGGAAAAATGTTGCTCAACAAACCTGGTATTTTGCTCCGCAAAAATACAAGCTCAGCAAACATCTCTCCCAGTCTGCAATTCTGTGGAGTCATCCCTGCTCGGCATCGACCAACTGCCCCCAAGGAACGAGCCAGCTGGTCACTTTTCCTCTCTCGCCGCCGCAGTCTGCATCACTCGAAGCTTTGCTCGATCTAGAGGAATAGGGGAGGAAGTGCTGGGTGCCTGGGTCTGTTGGCGTCACCCGAGGATGCGGCGAGAGGGCGGACCCCTGCTGCCGCACGCATTTGCCGCAGCTTCTGCATCCCGGCTACCGTGGTGGTGGTGCTGCTACTAGAGACGGGGAGCTTGAGGGGCATGTGCTGGCCGGCCCGCCACCTGGCTGACCCCACCTTCCCGCTGCTGGTACAGTTGCTGGCTTCTGCACACCCGTAGATGATATGGGTGAGGAGCTGGGTGGGATTGAGTACTCTGGACTCTGGAGTGATTGCGAGAGATGGGAGGGATTTTGTGAGGAGAGGTTGAGAGAGAAACCGAGAGATAAGTGAGACATAGAGAGATTGAGAGGAACATATCACATATGCAGATACAATTTTGCATTATGTACGCATTTTCCAATTGAAAATGTATTGTTTTTAATTGCAGAGGGGTGTAATCTTTGATATGTACGCATTTAGATATGTTTGTTAGTTATAGAAAAGTAATAATATATAGTTTGATGCAATTTGGGAGCAAGATCTGAGGAGTCTGTTAGAGCACACACACAAATAGAGAGGGAATGCTTTTAGAAGGCTCTGCAAATGACTATATAGGGAGTCAAATTTAAGGTCACTAAACTTACTCTAATCACATGCACAACGATGTATATAACACATGAATAGTGCCAAATAAACATTTCCATTACATATTCTAGATTTGAATATGCCATGACATCCAATTCTACGTTTTTCCTATTCCTGCATTTTTGGAATTCTGCAAAAGACTAGAGAAGGTGAAAATTCCTACGTTAACGGTGTTCCTTTAAAAATCCTGCAGATTCCTACGGACCATACAGACCCTCAAATAGGCACACGGGAACTATTTGACTCGCAATGTGTACTCATCACTATAAATGTGAAGGAAAAATAATGAGGGTATGTACTAGAACATTCACAGTGGTGATTTTTCATGTTTAAGTATCTTGGCTTAACAAGATAAGAGAGTGGACTAAACTTTCTTGTCTGCTAACATTCAAGTGCAACATTATTATATTAAAATTTATATCTGGAATTTCAAAGTTAAGTATCAGACAACAAATCGAACTAAATAATACACAGAAAGTAATAGTACTGACTAATTAACAGAATCAAGACAGGTGTTAACCAAGACAGAGATACCTTTTCAATGTCTGCATATAGAGCTTCGACCTTCTTTCCAGTATCCTTTGCCAATGACCATACCTGGTGAATACTAGAGCTCATCTTCCTCGATTCATCTGTTATAACTTGAACCTGTTGTCCGCCCATGAGATGACTAGTTCATACAAACTCACACACACAAAAAGTAGCATGAAAAGAGGACAACCTACCACTAAAAAAATGTTTGCTTCCCAGCACAAGACAAGGGATTAAGTAGAAAGGTACAATGTGCAACCTCTATGACAGTTCTTTGTCCCAAGAAAAGAACTTTTCAGGAAAAGGGACTGCATTTATTTTATCATATAATCAAATCATCATGATAAATTTTCAAAATAAAACATGAGGTTCAAACTAGAGCATTCACTACAATATTTTCAAACGTTTGAACTTCACTAAATAAGATAGCACAATGGTCTGAACATTCTGATGCAAGACTGTTTGAAAGACAGACCATTAGTTCATTTTAACAGAAAAATGCATCCAAATTTCAAAATATACTACTCCTCAAATCCAAAATAAGTGTCGCAGTTTTGAACTGGGGTTAGCTAAAACATGTGACACTTATTATGGATCGGAGGTAGTATAAGATAAGCTTCTAATAAATCATAGGAAGAATTAGAAATGAATAGTTAAAGAAGTGAAACGACTTGTGACTGCCAAGTAAAGACAATCATAACTGATATGACTTAGAAGTAGATACCTTTTTGACATCTGAATGTAGAGCTTCAACAGCTTTCTTTGTATCGTTGGCCAATGACCATACATTGTAAATATCAGAGTTCATCTTTCTTGAGTCCGCCGACAGAATTTGAACCTATTATAACCATGCCCAGGAAATGAGCACCTCGAGAGAGATTTCAGAAATAATTCTCAAATTCACACAAAGTAAGAATGGATATAGAAGAACTTAAAACTAAAGTCACATCAGGCATGTTCAGAATGGATTTTTTGTTGGAAATTCAAACGGTTTGTTGTTTCTTGCTAAAATCCCTGTGATATTACACTCCAAATGGTTCGTTTACCTTAAAAATGAATAGCAGGGCAACAGAAGTATCCAAGATTGGTGCAAACAACACTAAGCAAATCATCCTAGCAACTGCAGGTAGCTGAAATCAAGGGATAGAAACCCCCATTATTTCGAAGCTAGGCAAGATTACATCTCTTGGAGATGGACTTGATTTCCAAGAAAGAGCTATTTCCCAGGTATGTTTAGTTTGTTGATGCCTCCACTTCATGATTTCTGATGTGGCGCCAGTTCACAGAATTGATCAACTCTCAGTTCTGCCCAGAGGCAGAGCAACGCTTTAGGCAAACTCATCTCGCTGAAGTCGCACGGCAACAGAACCGATATACAACAAGATGTTCAATGTTTTTTTTTTCTTGCAACCCAGTATCTAGATTACTGGGTATCCATACACCGGCACCTCCTGCGCCGGTAGCGCGACCTCGACCTGCCCTTAAATTCTCGGAATTTTCAGCTCGTAGCAAGCAAGGCATCTGCTTAAACTGCGATGAATGGCTCGTCCCCAACCATGGTTACATAAAAGTGTACATCATGGAGGTTGATCCAATCTGGGGCTACGAAGAGGACACAAAGGCCGAGGAAAGGAAAGTGATGGTCATATCACTGGCTGCCGTTGATGTATCATGCGCCTGACAGGGCACTGGCTTCCAACGTGGCACCTTGACTTCTAGTGTCGAATCAAACTAAGAACCTCGAAGCGCAAATTTAGTAGAACACTCGGTTATTATATGCAAAGATTTGCAGACGCTGGTAATTTATGTAACTAGCATCATTAAGGTAAAATACAAATAAAATAAAATTTAACATCCCATACTACCACACTACTGTAGGTCAACGAATGAGACACATCATTTAAATATATTGTAAACTTTTGGTATCCCAAAAAAAATCTTCTGGCGAGTAAGACATATTTTCTAAAGCTAAATCTATACATAAGTGGGGAAAGGAGAGAGGGAGAGGAACCTCATTTGTGACTGACTTGACAGTACTGTCAGAAATCCATAATAGTTCCTACAACATAAAAAAGGCACAAAAGTCAATGGATGATATTAAGTGTTAGATTATTTTGACAAAAACTACGAAGCATCCAATCTAATATCAAAGTCGTTTTAAGGAAACATGTATTTCACAGGTTGCTAGGCTCAAGATTTTGAGCCTTAGGGGTTTCCCTTTGCTCCTAGTAAAATGACAATGTTAAGTTTGTTGAAGTATAAATGTATTGCCCTTCTTTCGTCATTAGGTTGAGCTTTTGGGTGAACTAGTTTGGTGCATGCAGTTCTACATGGTATCAGAGCCTAGAAGTCTTGAGTTCAAGACCCAACTGGCTGCAAATTTTTTGTTAGGTTTAGGTCCACGTTTAGACCAATTTAAATAAAAAATTTGCAGCCCCAACGGTTCCTAATTAAGCATCTTTACTGCTGGTGTGAGACCAAGGACAGACCGCTGCAAGCATGCACACTAGTGATCGGTGCAGTACACTTGTACTATTCGCCCTGGAATGTAATGGTTCTAGCACATATGAAGATTGTTTTCAGGTTCAATCAAATGGTGCCAAAATATTGGGGAAGCGGGATCTTCCACTGACATTAAGGACGCAAATAGTTTCAGTTTGCAAGATCTAGGTGTATCAAGGGCTCAAGCATCATCTACCAGTAATATAAAAAACACCAGTGGGGGGAGATCTAAACTAACTCAGTCATATCATCTATTTTTTCTTTTGACCGAACTGGAACCAAATGAAGCACTAGCAACTGCAAGTTGGCAAATGTTTGCCAAGTCAGTTGGTCGCAAACAAAATGGAGGCCTACTTTGGGAAATTTTTGAAAGTAACAATAGCTATAATCCAAAGTTCCAAATAAGTTATCAAAATTTTGGTCATGCCCTTGCTTTATGCATGCCATTTTGGCTAGGCTAGTTGGGCTCAAAACCAAACACACCATATTCTTTTCACTAGTATGGCCTATGGTTCAATAAAAAAATGTCAAACTAACCTGAGCGGTCAAATTTCACATCCACTACGCCCTTTATAACACATACTCTATCACTATCTCTCTCACCGTGTTCACCTTAATATACCAATCGCCAGACGAATACCTTGATGTTTTCTTGTTCCTTAATCAGAGCCTGAATGTCCAGTCCCATTCTTTCACAACCTCGCCATCTTCCTCTGAAACATGACCTTTGTCATCTGATGCTTTTGAATTGTTGTCCCATTCTGTATGCATTTTCACCAGTATGGCCTATAAGTCAATACAAAAATGTCAAACTAAATGGAGCGCTCAAATTTCACATCCACTACTCCCTTTATGACATACTCTATCACTATCTCTCGCACTGTGTTCACCCTAATTTACCAATCGCCAGACGCATACCTTGATGTTTTCTTGTTCCTTGATCAGAGCCTGAATGTCCAGTCCCATCGCTTTCACAACCTCGACATCTTCCTCTGAACCATGACGTTTGTCATCCGATGTTTTTGAATTGTTCTCCCAGAATGATTCTGCATGCACAATTCAAGAATTGCCTAAAAATCCAAGAAAAACCATAACAATCTTCTTAAGGCACAAGCAGAAGAGTTCAAGTGTACCAAGAAACCCCAAGAATAATTCAATCCAAAATCAAAATTTTGCAGGTAATAACCACATATTTCCACAATACTATTAACCTTAACACAAGAACAATTGGTGTTGGACAGCGAGTCGCTAATCTCTGACGTACCTAATCGGTTGAGCTGGAGCTTCAGCTGCTCGACCTCCAGCCGAACCTCTCGGCCCATGCCATCCTCCCAGCGTCGGCAACGGGGACGCCGCAGTGCCCCGTCCGACCGACGTGGTCTCGGGGAAGGGCGAAGATGGCGGAGAGGAGCGCGGCCGCGATGGCGAAGGCGGTGCAGGATCGGCGGAGGTCGCCGGCGCTACCGGATGAGTTCAGGCGGACCACAAGGGAGAGCAGGCGGAGGGGGAGCAGGAAGGCCACGACCACGGCGAGGATCGCCGAGTCGACCCTCATGGCTATGGACGGTAAGAATTCCCCGTTGCGAATAGCGGAATAGGGTTTGCAGAGCAGTCCTGAGTCAAGTGTCATGACCAGCTCAATTTCGTCACGTTTGGGTCTTGTTTACCGGAAAGAGTCCTTGCCTCCCGAGTTCCTCACTCCATTTTAAAATATTCAAAAAACATACATTTACGTGTTTAAAAAAATTCCGAAGAAAAATCCGGATGTAGTTAATGTTGTATCCTACAAATGTGTAAAATAACAATTTTAAATATTTTGTATTATACGCTACACAAAAATGACAAAATTTGGTAAATTTAGAAAATTAAAAATATCCATACTCAGATCCACACTTTAGTCATATTATATAGCTCAGAATATAAAATATTTAAAATTAATATTTTACACGTCAGTGAGACACATCATTGGATACGTCTGAATTTTTTTTCAAGTTTTTAAAAACTCATAAATATTCTTTTCGATTTTTTTATACCAGGAGTACTAGCGCTCGGGAGAAAAATATCTTTCTCCTCCCGAGCTCTAGGGCTTCTTCCATTTTAACACATAAAAAATGGCATGTGTCTGTTTTTTCTCACTATATCTAGCTCTATCTAATGTATGGCGCATCCCACGCATAAAAAAAATACTGGATGCTAAAAAAACAATAATTTTGTAGCACCAAATTTGATTTTGGCACAAGTCACAAAACTTATCCTTTGCCCAATGCCCATGTCACATAGAACATGAATGGGTATTGGTATCTCTTAATTTTTCACATTATTTTGACATTAGCACATTTGTTTACACGGAAGTATATGCTGTTGGGAGTCGATTGCCCTCATATTAAGGGCTCATTTGATTTAAATAAATTTTATAGGATCGGCCGTTTGATTTATAAGATTGAATCCTACAGAAAATAATCCCATAGAAATCTTATAATGTAAACTTCATAGTAATATAGTATGAGGTTCATCCTAATGGAAAATTCCTTCACCACAATTAAAGGGAATTGCTCTTCCCATAGAATTTAATTAGATATGACATGCCAATCCTATAGATTTCCTACTCCTACACTTTTCCTATACTATTACTATTAATCAAAGGAGCCCTAAAAATTGTTGGGGCACAAGAGCATGCCAGCATGTGTGATATTTTCCAATGCGATTTTTAGCAGGTTTAGTAAAGCCCGGGCTCACCTTAGAGCTACCTGCAAACTGAGCCAGCGTGTGCAATACACAAATCATTACATTAGACAGGCTGGGAATTTAAATTGCAAACAGTTAATCATGGGCCGGATAGCAACATCATCCAAAAAATGAGAAAGTAATCTTGATGAATCTGGCTTCTCCAATACATCAATGTATATACATGAAGCTGTCCAATAGTTCAGGAACATCTTGATCAAATCTGGTCACTGCGTGAACTTTGAGGTCGTATTTAGGACTGAATGAATGCCAATAAGAAAAGAAAAAAATGCCTAAGCTAAAACAAAAGGTTAAGAGGATATGTTCTTTTTCTACTTTTTCTGTCATTGACTACATCACTGGAAAAACGAGCAGAAGCACAACGGCCAGCTATATTGAGTGAGATACTGGGTGTCACAAGGCAGATCATCGTCACAATTACTGGGAGGATATAAAGGTGCTTTTAAAAGCATGCGTCATGCTCGATTCCATAAGCCGCTAATAGAATAGAATGGCATTCTGAAAAGAATAAAAGATATATTAGTTCATATAAATAGCTCGACTTACCAATAAAAATGAAGTGAATTACTAAACAGTGGAGCACTTTTTCATCCAGTACATTGCAAAACTTGACTTTGTAATATGGCTAATGAAACATACAGAAACCATTTATCTGTTAACAATGAACAGTTCGCTCAAATGGCACTTACCTAATGGGGACTTATACCGCACATGTGCTTGACACTTTCAGTTTGTTGAAAACTATTTCCATCCACAGAATGCATGGAGTAGAATTTCTCTGAGTCTGAACCGAAGTAGAACAACGGTGCTGGTCCCGGATGTCATCAAGGAGCAATTGTGAACTGTTGGCTTCCGAAGGAGCATGAAGATTCATGCGGTTTGGTTCAGTTCTTGACACATGACCACTATGCTGCAACAAGTTGGATTCTGATGAAGCAAAGAAGTTCATGTGGTCTGGTTCAGCTCTTGGCACGAAGTCACTGTGCTGTATACCATTATGTCCCGAGTCCGGACTAACTGCTGCCCTTTGTCTATCTAGCAAAATGCGCATCCATCCACGCCTTCGAGAAAGAGTTGCAAACCTTCCTCTAGATGGAGTAGATACGCCCGCAGTCAAAGATCGTGATTCAGCTGGATGATTGTGCCTAGAAATCTCTCTAGGTGATGCATTTAGATCAAACCCTTGAAAAGTTTGCCAAGAGTTGATTGAAGGTGACCTTCCGAATGTAGCAATTGGTGCAGTTGCTGGTAACTCTGCAGGATTGCTATTACTAAGGCTTCTAGCATAGGATGGTCCCTCGCCACCGAGTCTACATCCTCCACAGTACCAATTTCCTTCAGGTACTTCTCTTCCCAGGCCAACACAATAAGTATGTGCTGAGGAATCACAAATATCACATAGTAACATGAGACTATCTTCACCACCTTGATTGCACTCTATGCATACAAGATTCTCGTATGGGTCTAACCAGCGCCTTATTTCTTCTTCTGTTGGCTGATAAACCTGTACAAGAAGCAAGAAAATGAGCACGCAAAAAAAAAACATAGTAGAACCATAATACTTACATTGTGCACAGCAAACAACAACAAGGCTAAGAAAGGCTTATTGAGAATATCGAAGTAAGAGACAGAACTACAAGAAAGACTAATGCAACAGGTTCGCGGCCATGATTTTTTTTTTTTTTGACATTTTCGTGGCCATGATTAAGGAGTGCAATAGATTCATGAAACCTTACAAGAAAAACATTTAACCAATAATTCAGAACATGTTGCCCCCAAATTTAAATTTCTTCCCTGTTGTAAGTTGTAACTGAACCTTGATACCTAAGTTAGCAATGCAGTTTTGTTTGTGACAATATGTTAGTTGCATGGCAATGAACAATTATATCAGCAGTGAAATTATATGAATAAGTTACCAATAGAAACACCAAATATAAGGCTACATTATTACCACAAATAAATTATATCTGAAACACAGAATGACAGTAAGCCTATCCACCAATTATGTTTTGAATTTTTTTTGCTGAATTATGTTTTACATTGGTTACCCATCTAAAAGCAAAAGGAAGTAGCAATAGATACCACATCTGAAATTATATAATGACCACAGCAAGGAAGCACTACCTGTCACGCTCTTCAACCCTAATTACAGATTTTTGCATCTCCAAGCCAAGATCAACTTTCGATGACTTGGTAATCGTGTGAACCGCCTCTTACACAATGGACACCTTGACTCAACCTTGGACCATTCCATGATGCACGCGAAGCAAAAGTAGTGCGAGCAGCAATTCAGCATACCCTGCAGAGGCATCCTCTGATCCTCAGAGAGGCATATCCCACACATCTGCTTCCCAGGATCCACTACTTCCTTTTTCTCCTTACCTTTGTCCTCTCCATTCCTTGTAAAGGAAATCCTCCTCACTGAGACAGGAAGCTTAGGCTGAGCCTCCAGAGGTTTAGCCTCCTTGACGTCCTTATCTGAGACACGGAATTCAGAGTCTGAGCATGATTCCGAGACGAATACCCTCTTCTTCCTCTTGACCTCCTCTTCCCCTACACCCTCAAATTCCTTATCTGAGACATGGAATTCCGATTCTGAGGATGACCCTGAGTCAAATACCCTATTCTTCTTCTTCTTGGCCTCTTTCCTGACATGCCCCAGTTCCTTATCTGAGACATTAAATTCAGAATCTGAGGATGACCCCGAGACGAATACACTCTTCCTGCTCGCATTTTCTCTGGAAGTCCCCAATTCCGTATCAGAGACATGGAATTCAGAATCGGATGACTGCAAGACACATGTCCTTTTCTTCCTCTTGACTCTTCTTCTGTAACATCCCTCAATTCCTCATCTGAGACATGGAATTCAGAGTCTGAGGTTGGTTGCAAGACAAATGTCCTTTTATTCCTCTCGACCTCTTCTTCTCTGACATCCCTGAACTCCTCATCTGAGACATGAAATTCAGAGTCTGAAGATGACCCTGATGCCTTCTTTCTCCTTCCCTTCCTAACTGCAACTCTCAATGGCTCAACCACAGGGGCCTCAACATCCTCAGGTTCCTCATCAGAAGTTCCAAACTCGAAATCTGATGAGTCTGAATCAATAGCGGCCAAAACTCGGCCTCGGCAACTGGTACTGCCTCCACCTGCCTCCCAAACCTGGCCTTCTTCCTTGAATTCGCTTCAGCTTGACCTGATCATCCTCCACAATGAAGCCATCATCATCCTCGTAGTCCTCGACAACTGAACGTTTTCTCCGCTTAGTCCTCGCAGGTGTGGCCTTCCTTGCCTTGGCCGAATGAACCTTCCGCTTGGAAACCCTAGAGCTACCGTTCCTCTTCTTCCCACATCGCCGCTTCGAGGCGGGGATTCTGCGCGCCGTATTCTTAATCCTGGTTGTGTGACTGGCATCAAATTCCTCCTCTTCCTCGTCCTCAAACTCATCATCATCACCACCCTCCAATTCAGGGTCGAAATCCATGTCCTTGTCCTCTTCCCCCTCGTCCAGGTCAGGGTCGAAGTCTACGTCGTCCTCCTCCTTCCGCCGATTAGATCGCTCGGACACCAACACCGGAGTAGGCTGGCTGGGGCCACCGCATTCCGCCACACAGTCGAGCCGCTGCGGCTCCTCCTCGTCCTCGTCGAGATCCTCCTGGTAGTCGCCAATCTCCTCGTCGTCCTCCTCCGAGTAGTCGTCGTCGTCCTCGTACCTGCGCCGCCGCTGAGATCGCGCGGCGGCCGGATTCGGCTTCCCCTTCCGCGCGCGGTCGCCGCCCTTCGCCGGTCTCGTCGGCCGCGTCATCTCCTCCTCATCCGCGTCGTCCCCGTCCTCATCCACCTGGTACTCCGCGTCTCCCTCCTCGGCGGCGCTGGAGTCACAGAGCTCCTCCTCGTCGACATCCTCTTCCTCCTCCAACACGTACTCCTCGTCGCTGCCGTCGTCGTCGCCGTCCCGCCGCCTCCCCGTCCCCATCCCTACACACGAAATCAGGCCGAATCAGAACCAGATCGCCGGATCCCGGCCAGAAACACTGCGCAAATCAGCCGGCACTTGCCCAATTACCGTTGGGAACGAGACGAAACGAGCAGAGCGGCTGGCAACACCCTGACCCTGAATTTTCCCGATAATATTTCCGAGAGAGCCGTGTGGGTTTGAACCGGTACGAACGCGCAGGTCAGAGAAGGCGGCGGCGGCGACGACGAGAGGGGTTCGGAAGGCGGAGGAGGTTAGGAGTCCGGGAAGAGGAGGGGGGACGGAGGAAGAAGCATCGGGTAGTACGGATGGGAAGGAAGGTGAGGTGGGGGACGCGGTGGCTTTTATCGCCGCGTAGGTGGGGGGTGCCGGAGTGGGACGGGATGGGTGGGGTGGGGTGGGGTGGGGTGGGCTGGCTGGCTCTCTGGCTGGCCAGTGGTTGGACCGTTGGGACTCTCTTCTCTTGCTTGGAGCTTGGAGGCTTGGACTAGTCGCCCGCGTCATCGTGGCCGTTCACACTTGGGTTTGCGCCGCTACTTTACCGAGCTGGACTCGCCGGAGTTTCGGTGGTGCCGTGGTATGCTGGGTGGGGCGTGCTGCTGCCTGACGTGTCCGTGACACTGCCCATCTCATGCAACTTTCTAACGTGTGTTTTCTTCAGACAATCACACTGTGTTGCCCACGAATAGAAACAGACAGGGACAGGATACTCTCTGATGCAACGAGACGACAGAAATCCCATATGACAGCCTGTAGTAGAACTGCAGAACTCGACCTCTCGAACACATTCAGATCTGAGGAAACAAAAAGTTCACCGTCGCTCTGTCAGTTCGCTGCCATACGGATACGGTCCGGTCCGCACGTGTTACGTTTCAGTTCACGACCCTCTTCCCTCTTTTGTTCCGGGGACCGGTGCAGGACAGAGCGGCGATTTGGTTACGAGAAATAGCAAGTGCAGCTGCATCCAACTCTGATCCCTACATGCTGCAAACTTGCACTATTTGCTTCAGAGACGGTTTAGTTCATGCTTCTACAGCTGCTGTCCCTATTCTTTTCAGCCTCCACAGTGCGCTGAAAACAGCACACCTGGACATATTTTTCCCTACAGACCAGAGCACATGATGTGCGTTGATACTCATTTAACTGCAAGCTTTATTTGTTCTCAAGATCTACTGGATAGGAAAGCAATAATCTCTTTCAGTCCTAGTTATAACTATTACTATAACAGTCCACAATCTAGGTCAGACAAAGCTAGCCACATACCCACAATTTGGCGACAAACCTACTTGTTGTAGCATGTAGAGTGTAGACTACGATATCCCTCTTCTTTTCAGCCTCCACAGTGCGCTGAAAACAGCCCATCCGTACTTGACACCCAATTAACTGCAAGCTTTATTTGTTCTCAAGATCTACAGTACTGGATAGGAAAGCAATAAGCCTATTTCAATCCTAACTATAACTGTTATAACAGTTCACAATCTAGGTCAGGCAAGGCTCACAGCCACATACCAACAATTTGGCGACAAACCTAGCTGTCCAAGTTGTAGCACGTAGAGTGTACACTACGATATGCCAAACTTATGCTGCAGCTTGCCTGGTTTCTACATGGAGGACTCTATATGGTAGTCCATCATGAGAGGTAAATTCTTTCTCCTCTATCATGTTGCTGTCAAAATAGAACCAGACACTAAATTCTGGAGCTCCCTGGCAAAACAGTAAATGCAAGATATCAAGCAAATACTAGTATTTTGTCTTTGTTGCCTAAAACCATTTGCGTGATGTACGGTTGCAAACTTACACTTATAAACTAGCATTTTTTCTAAAACCTGAACATGGAACTGACCGGGGCTCACCGACCGCCACAATCCAGTTTGGACATGACGCTAAAACAAAATCAGGTACAGCTCAAGAAGTAGAGATAGTTACCGGACCTTACTCAAACCACCAAAGCATACCTCTTTTGGTCACGTCAATTCAACTTATTATGGGCGAATTCCTGGTCGACTTGTTCCGGGAACTGGTGCAGGAGGGTGATTTGGTTGCAAGAATAGCATTTGGCTCAAGCTCTAATTGCTACATGCAGCAGCAGCACCAGCCTAAATTCATGCTTTGACTAAATAAAGTTCATACTAATTACCACAACTAAAGTGGCTGTAGTTTAGTGGTGAGAATTCCACGTTGTGGCCGTGGAGACCTGGGCTCGAATCCCAGCAGCCACATCTATCTTTTTTCATTCTCGACAAAAAAATCCTAAGTAGGTTGCCTGATTTCAACAAATGAACATCTATTTATTAGTTCATAATATTTGAAACAACTGAAGTGGCTGTAGTTTAGTGGTGAGAATTCCACGTTGTGGCCGTGGAGACCTGGGCTCGAATCCCAGCAGCCACATTTACCTTTTTTCATTGTCGACAAAAAAAAATCCGAATAAGGTTGCCTGATTCCAACAAATGAAAATCCATCATTTTGTTGCCTGATTCCAACAAATGAACATCCATCATTTTTTTTTCATTCTGTATAAAAGAAAAATCCTGAGCACAGACGCTTCTCCACAATTTGGGACCAACAAAGCCGGGCTGGCCAGTTGTATCCTGTAAACTACGATTTGCAGAACTTATGCACAGCAGGTTGCCTGATTTCTACAGAAATAAACATCTATTTTATATTGTAAAAATTAATAATCTTGAGCACAGACACATCTCCACAATTTGGGACAAAAAATGCCCGGTTGGCCAGTTGTATCCTGTAGACTATGATTTGTTAAACTTATGCATAGCAGGTTGTCTGATTTCAATAGAAATACATCACCTATATAGCAAATCCATCATGAGAGGTAAAATTTTCTCCTATACCAAGTTGTTGTGAAATATAAGAGGCGAACAAATCACAGAATTTATTGGCAAACATTAAACACAAGATATCGGATTATAGGAAAGTAGTAATTTGTTGCTTAAAAGCCTATGAGCTGTTTTTTGTTCGTTGCTATATTAAACTCATTTTAGTGATTAATTCATATTTATAAACTATTTTTTTCAAGTAAATGAATACATAGCTAACTGGGGATCCATATCCATGAGAATCCAGTTGGACGTGCATGATATTAGAACAATGAGGTGCACTAACTTAGTTGCTATAAATGAAAAGAAGTAAAATTATTACCAGACATTACTCAAACCACAAAAGCTTACCACATACCCATGTAAGTGCTGAAGGGTAAACATCCAGGATACCAGTTGTCTTAGCTGGAGGATCAATTGTGGTATAATAAAGTATAAACTATAAACACCAACAGGTAATCAGCTAAGCTAAGTGATCTGAGTACCAGTACGGCAGTACCTTGAGACCACTACAGTTCCCTTGTCCCTACATCACCCACATCACATCCCAGGTAGCAGAGCGTCAAGAGGCCTACCATCAGAACCAGATCAAGAAAAGAAATCTGAACAGTCTTCATAATTCGTAATGGTATAAAATTTTATATACTGCTAATGCTAACATGGCTGGAAGAACTACAGAATCCGATGCACTTCAGTCAGTGCAAGGAGTTGGGAGCACAAGAAGTTAATTTTGCGAGCGGCCATTGCAATTTAGAGGTGGAAAATATAAACAAAGGACCAGACTAAACTTTGAATGAAAACAACAAAGAATATCAAAGCAGGCCAATTAGACAGCTCATTGAGTTTATTTGGTCTGACTAGATAACTCCCCGTGCATTGCAATGGTGGAATATTTGGTATCGCATAATATTTGGTGCCCCATAATTACCCGTGATTTACCTTCCCATAAGACGTATCCCGTAATATTGGGTGTCCCATAATTACTCTCGTTAATTGGTGAAAAAGAAAACGGAACGGACGGACGGAGCTAAACGCTCATGAGCTCATGAGCAAACAGAACCATACTCTCTTTTTAAGATAGGAAGAGATATATATGAATTGCCTCTACTTATCATTCCTTTGAAGCTGATTCAGTTGGACTAATGTAGCATGTGGTATAGCTTAGGTATGGTATGCAGATCAAGTCACTGATTCTGCATAATAGCTGTACTTGATCTCAGATCTCTTGGTATTTTCAAGTTCATGTCATGTTTTTCAATTTACAGCATTCCCTCTTCCACTTCGGATTGTACATTCTGGTTCCTGATATATTAGCCTATCATATCAGTTCCAAAGTTTGTGCTACTCAATTCAGCATTGTTAGTCAACTCACTTCCTTTGATATTGACACAAAGCAAAAACAGAAAACTACACAGCAAGTTGAGATTCTGGTTTCAACTCGTCAAATTATGATAACAATCTTGATGAACAGCATTGTGCATCTATGCTGCAAATTAATTTGCCATGGAGTTGTATTAATCCTGTAGGCAGACATCATAAAGTTGCATCCGTGTTCAGTGCTTCTTGTTTTGCACTATAGAGCAAAACACTCATGTTTGAAGTCAACCATAAGATACGCAATTGGAAGAAAGCAAACCCGGCATCCAGATTCCAGAAGCCACTCTTTCATTTATCAATACAGTTGTCGCCTGAAATTTGAGCTTTATTTCATCCTATTGTGAGCTGTGTATACCTCGAGGTTTCAGCAAGAATTCCAGTTCTTGTGCGTGCTGATCAGCGCCGACAGCAATCCGGCGGACGCCGTGAGCGTGGAGCTACCAAGCAACCCCTTCCCGTTAGTCACATCGCCTAGCGCCATGAAGGCGTCCGCCACATCCTGCACAACGGACAGTCGCTTGAGCAGCAGCTTCCCCCGCATCGTCCTCACCGCCTCGTTGTCCTCCCCGCAGCCCTCTCTGAGGCGCATCTTGATTGCGGACTCAATCTTCGCTACCTCTTGCAGTTTAATGGTGACGGAGCCGACGTAGCCCAGCAGCTCGGCCCAGGCGCTGAGGTGCTGGAGGCGGGGGAGGAGGTGCGCGGGCAGGAGGCCGGCCTTGGCGAGCCAGACGAACTGCTCGACGAAGTAGTAGACCCCCTCGCCGCCGTACGCGAGGAGCAGGAGGGGCGGCGGGAGGAGGTCCGGGTGCGCGCGGAGGGCGTTGACGTCCTGCACGAACTTGCCGAGGCGGAAGGCCTTGCGGCTGAGGCCGAGGCTGGACTCGAAGGACTTGAGGCGCGCGGAGGCGGCGGGGGGCAGCGGCCCGGCGGCGAGCGCGAGGCGCGCGGCGTAGCGGGAGATCTTGAGCAGCTTGTCGACGCCGTCGCGGCGGGCGAGGTAGGCCTCGAGGTGGGTGAGGAAGTCCCGGCGAGGTGGGCGCGCGGCGGCGGCGGCGGCCTTGCGAGTGCGAGCATCGGAGACGGATGCCATGGCGGGCGGGCGGCAGTTGGGGGCGGAGCAACGGCTTCGCTCGGGTGTACGAGTGGGCGGTGGTTGCGTGTATGATGCGTGCGGTGCGGGCTAGGTGTGGTAGAGTCGTCGTCGTCGGTTACGTTTCTGCTCGGTTCGACTCGGCGGCCGGGGAAGGAGAAGAATAATTGGACTGGCGACGACCGACGAGGCCCATGTGTAGGTGTGCGAACTCGACTGCCGTTGGCCAAGAATGCCGGTGCGGGTACACGAGACAAATGCGGCAACCGAAACGAAAAAGTACAAAACAAAACTTGAAATAGATATCTCTGAACTTTGAATTCCAGAAATTGACACTCTGAGCTATCAACTCCCGAACTATTTTCAACCCTAAAACCCCGATTGGGTTGCCGGTATTCGGACCGGAAATGAACCGAATAATTATACGGAGCATGCAACGTCCGTAATTTTCTGCTAGGTTCCGTCATTTTCCTATAGGAAAAAAGGTGAACCAAGCGGGGCCTAAATATGTTTGGTGCGTCGGGAATGCAACGAACCATACCGGGATAACATGCTAGTCTCATTGATAATACGGACGGGAGGATGTGGGGACGACTCATGGATTGAACCGGTATTTCCCTCGCCTTACTCCCGACGACTTCGTTTTCTACCTCAGTGTAGCGCACAGGAGGGTGCGGGGACGACTCACCGCTGGCGGTAGGCGGCACGACGAGGCCGGACGATGAAGGAGGCGATATCCCCAAGGCCCACCACATCCGAGGAGGGTATTGGCGTGCAGACGGGGACGACTTCTACGAGCTGCTGCCTCCAGGAGCTTCTCCATCCATTCAATCGAGAAATCGAGCTCGTGTTCGCGCCATAGTCCGTGGATTGGAGGACCGGCGACACTGATTATTGCCTTAGCCATGGCAAGAGCACTCCATTCTGAAAATAATTGAGCGGATAAGACCAAAGGGGAGAGGAGAAGAGACTCATTGGAGGCTCAGTGTGGCTTAAATAGCATGGGAGAGGGGTGAGAAATCTTGCTTGCTACTTTCCTGCAATAGCAATCCAGCCTTTTTCGATTCAATTTCATGCCTGAAATTGGAGCGGGACGCTGCTGCACGAGGAAAGGGCTACGGCATGGGGTGTTGCTACTCTTGACGGGGGCCTGCGCAAGCAGTGGTGATCGGGATTGGAGGCGCCGCCGCAGCTGCGCATGAGATTGACTCGGAAGAGAGTCGGAATTGGAAGATGTATATGATATAGGTGTGCTTTATTTGCCGGTGAGCTGAATTATTCAATTTAGCAATTATTTATTTTCCACGCACCAAACAGATCTAGGGTTGAAAATAGTCCGGAATTTAATTGTTCAGAGTGCCAATTTTTTAGATTCAAAATTTAGGATTCGATTTAGCTTTCATCTACAAGTTCAACGGTTTTTTGGAATTTTTTCCAACCAAAAATCCGATTGTGCAGGGGTTTGCTTTCATGCTCTAGGTGCGCCGGACGTGTGAGAGCACGATTCCCCACGGCTTGGTGTGGCTGATGGATTGTTGAACTGCAGTTGGTCATCGTGTGTTTGAGCCTATCTGCGCCTGGGGTGCCATACACACGTTGCGTAGCGTGGAGGTATAGGATTTCCTCCGCCTTTGAAATTAAGCAGGTGACCGTCGTACGACTCTAAATTGACATGTGTTGGGGATGGCGGAGATGGGTGTTGCTAACATTGCAGGTGGGATGGGATTGAGACGTCGGCTTCCCACCATCCAAATTAATCGGGACACAAGTTTCCACACGCCCCACTTATCCCACAAACAACTGAAAGATATCCCACGATATTTTTTTAAATGCATTTCACATAATGTGACTAGATAATCTTGTGAGCCAAAACACCATGTCCCTTTTTTTGTAGGTAATACCATGTCTCATTTATAGAATAAAGATCAAGTTATAAGTCACGTACATACCAAACTCAGGACGGAAAGAATAGGAAAAATCTAACTTTTGCAAACATGATCATCAGACAAGAAAGAAAATTATAATCTAGACCGAAGAAACTCATGAGCAAGATACCAACGCTTGTCTCTCTCCTCGGCCCCGTAGTGGTCATCCAAGAAAAAGTGGACATATTATCTCTTCACCCGAGGTCGACGCGGCTCCATCGCTAATATGTAGCTTTACAGACCTCCAAAGTAGCTTGCTAAAGGCAAATCTATTGTCATTGAAAGAATCAGACTGGGGCAGCACCCCGGACATGCCATCAAACTCCAAACCTAGCACCCCGCGCGATGACGTCGGAGGAGGAAACCAGGTCTGCCAGCTTCTAACCACGAACCTAACACAAGATTCACCACCTTCCTGCTGCCACTGACACAGACTACCATCTGCACGCGCCATTATAAAACCTCCTGCTCCGACGTCGGCGAGTGTCGTCGCAACGACGGAGCCCAAAGACACAAGTCCACCGCAAGGATGTCGTCGCCGTCACGCCATCCCGCTTGAACAGACTACCACCCAGATTCATCGCGACCACAGAGTAGAACACTGCATCAGAGAAGGATCTAAAACACTTTTATTCATCACCGCTGTCAACTTTACCGGAGCCAAGACGCCGCGCGGCAGAAAACCTAAACTACAAAGGAGCTCAGCTAACCCTCGAGCTAAACACGTCCGCGCACACGAAGTACGGCGATCCCACTCACTACCGACGACCAGGAGGTCGTCAGGGGAGGAGAGCCGCCGGAGGTTGGCTTCAGAAAGCTGGCGCCTAGATCGCTTTCCCTGCGGCTGCGCGAGGAAACCTAAAGAAACGGTGTGTCGTCTCAGAAAAAAAAACACCATGTCCGTATGAACGCTGAGTTTACATTAGGCCTGAGACTACAGAGTGTAGCAGAGGCAATGCAAATAGCCCAATACTTTTGTCTGGACGTGTGCAAGGCTAATAGGCCGGCCGTGACCTTGATTCTCTGTTTCCCCCGTTCCCCCTTGTCATATTTGGGCCGATGGTTTCACCCCATTTGCTAACCTCAGGTCCGTTTGCGCCCAAATATTTCTCTGATCAAAGGAGGCAGAGCATTTCTGCATCTAAGAAAATTGCAGCATGTCATAGCGTGAAATCATGTCAAAATACTTGCTGATTATAAAGCCTGGCCTGAGATAGCTGGAAGTCATTCTGCCTAGGCCTAGCCACCATTCGCAATGATGGCCTCGTCCACTGATTCTTTCATTAAGCTCTTCTCTGATTAGGTAGCCTGCCATGGTCATGTTAAGATTTGTATTAGGCTTAACTTAGCCATGCTCGATCATAACCTATCAGCAGAACCTTCATTAACCTATCCAAGAACGCATTCCGCTGCCTTTTCATTTCATTTCCACTACTTTTGGGGATATACATATACTCGTATCAGCATTTCCCAGACCAAGAAAAGGGAGGTGAGCAGCTCCCGTAATGATTCTGTTGGACTAGTTATCTATTGATGAAAGATGCTCCTGGAATTAATATTACAGCACTACCGCGTGATCATCAACGGATTCTTTACATGAATGAAATGGAAAAGATTTCTATAAACAATGATGAAAGGAGAAGCTTTGGGAGTCAATCATTTGCGCTTTCTGAGTAGAGCTAGATTTTTAGTCGCTTCCATTCGCAAGAACACATGCAGCCGCAAGCCCAGACGCTGATTTCCTTAACTAATTCGGCATGCAACCCCAAAGGTCACACATCGTCGGTAGTCTAGTATATATACTTGATCAAATGGTGAATGGCTGGGATCGATCGCACACGAAAGCATTGGGGTCCTGAAACAATGACAAAGCCTTGCATGCACAGGGAAGATCGCATTGTCGGCAAAACCATTTGGTACCGTCTGTCGCTGTTCCGCGCAATCGTTTCCCCGGATAATCTATGCGGCTGATACGATTTCCCTGAATTAGCAGCAACATCGATCGATCTTTCTCGGTGGCAGACTGACAACACATCGCTGCATGCGTCTCTGGAGCCACTTTTGCTGTGCAGCTGGGTTGTTCGGCTTTGCATTTGGATAATCAGATGGCGAGCTAGCTGCCACCGTCGCCTCCTCCTTTACGGTGCGAGACATGATTTCCCCAAAGCTCCAGGCCTACCTGGCCATCTTGATTGCAGCAGAGAAGAGAAATGCTCCATGGGTCAGTGCAAGCGTCTCCTTCCTCTCCTCATCAGAGCGGAGCGAAAGCAGGGAAAGATATTGGCATATGTTTCTTTTGCGTGTTGCTTGAGCCCAGTGTCATGTGCCTCATCTCTCATCAGAGGCAGCCAGCTCCACCGAACAGCGAAAAAGAGCCAGCTTTGGACCATCGCTTCTTACCTTTTCATTTCGCTTTCCATTTTTCATCTTTCTTTTGGAAAATGATTGTTTGGTAATCCCGATCCAATTGCCAAACTAATTAGCAGTAGTTGATCACTTGATCTCCATACATACAGTTTTCCCAAGTGACCAGTAAGCAGCAAGCATGGATACACCGACCGATTGTGTTCATCATAGGGAGATATATGTATGTGCACTGATATTGGAGCAGAAGAATCCCCTAATGGACAGGACCATGCCTTTTGTCAGCACAAACAGATCACAGTATCCTATTTTGCTCCCCAAGTTGCCCTACGGGAAAGGAGTATAGATCCTAATGTAGTTAGCGGGTGCATGAACAGTTATTTCTATTCTGAACTGTTGGTAAGCAAGCATGGGTCGTTAATTATTCAATTCAGCGAAAGTAGAGATGATGACTGTATTTTCCTTGAGTACAGGCAGGCAGGCCAATCTCTAGTCTCCCCCCAGCTGCATGATTCCCCCTCTGCCCGACACTGGATTACTACTAGCAGCTCTAAAGGATCGTAGAGGCGTTGGACGCCTCCAGTGTGGCATTGGGCTGCTTTGTTTTCTCGCGTTAGTACAAGGTAAAGAGCTTTGGAGTCTAGAGAGATGTCATGGTAGATTCAGAAGTCGCGTCTCATCAGGAAACGTGCTATGGAGTAAAGCAGATTGTTCGTCGATCGGCCTGTAGCTTCTTTCTTTTCTAATACGTCCTTTTCTGTTTGATGTGAGAGTTGCAAGTGATATTACTTTCAAGAAAACACCTGCAAGCTAGTGATTCAACCTGTACCAGACAAAGTCGCCCAGGTGTAAGCAACACGACGCGTTTGTCCTGTGAAGCTCACAAATCGATCAGGCTGTTATCGATAAACGGGCAGCTGCTTTCGATGACAAGCAAGATACATATATAGATGGCATGATCACATGGATGGAGCTACCGGTCGCTCCTGACGTAACAACAAACTTCCCAATAGTTTTTTCAGCGAGAGATCACTTCCTCTCGTCAAGCTTTGATCCACACATCTCACCCCCTAGCTTTAGTAGGAAATGGAGAATTTGGAAGGGAATGGCTTTGCTTCCACTTAACTGTAAGGTGGTGGTTGTTGCTTACTTTCTTGCACACCGCTTATTAGCACTTGAACCACCGATCGAGGAAGACGCTACCACACAAAGTTTCCCTCCGATGCAAGAGACGGCATGCATGCAATGGCCGGCGGGGAGGTACGTGTTGGGGGGTCAGTATTCAGTACCCGACCGAATGCCGAAATGATTATCATGTTCCTTACCATCATACCACCCGAAGCTATAAGCATTAAGCAAGCTAGCTAAACGAAACTATCGAGTATTATCAGTGCAATGCAATCTGAATATCTGATAGATAGATAGTGTCGTTCTGTGTGGCCAAGAAACAGAACAGAAGAAATCCATCACGGACCACCTTGAGTGATTACTGTTGGACCACTTGCGGAGGTGAAACCTAGGTTGCTGAAACTTTCAGTTCAGGGAGAGGGAAATTATAGGACGCAGAAAGTAACATTCGATTCGGCCGTATATATGTAACTTTAGTTGTTGAGCGTCGCATTCCTCAGCTGCAAAGACGCACAAGTATCATTCTAGGGCATCATTCATCACTATCAAGATAAAGGTTTCCCTTAGATCGTCCTGCGCTCGATCTGTGCCAACTATACTACCGATCATATTGCTTACTCCCAAATGCTGCGTGCAACACTGTATTACAGTCTAAGCAAAGTAACAGGTGGATGTTAAGAGGGGGTCAGCTGAATAGACTGCTTCCAATACATAGTTGTAGAGCAATGGTCCAATTTATTGATAAAAGAATTAAACAAACACGACCAACAAAGGCCCCTAGTAGAAACAAAAGTTACATCAGGCTTTTGAAATCCTAGGAACACTTGGGCGGCAAATCCTAGCACTCTCCTCTTTCCTCGATGCAGATCAAAGTCCGCGGTTGACGCTTGACGGTCACGGTGGGGCACTCTCGGATCGAGCGCCGGCAAGATCCCGTCAGCGTGATCTCCAGATCGGCGCGCCATAGATGGCATATCCGGCGAGTAGCGGACGAGAGCTCCACTATATGGAGTGACATCAAGGGTGGCAGCATGCGCCACTGCCTGGTCGTGCACAGATCCAACTCGAATGCCCCCTGAGCACTTGCGGTGATGAGCATCACGCGGGCGGTACAATAGAAGAAAGAAATTTTAGTCGAACACGACCGACCCCAATAGAAACAAAGTTACATAAGGGTCTTTTGAAGTTTTCGTTAGCAACGTTAGCCTCTGATAGTCCAACCTCCCTCGGGTACCGAGCGAAGATGATGGTGGGGGAACCATAACATGATGGTGCGGCTGCAGTAGGCTACTTATCAATAGGTTGCATTCTTTCGAGAACTAAGCATTGGTTTGATGGTTAGAAACACGGCTTCACTCTGAGTCCACAAATAATACTTACCCACATTGTCTCATTATAGCATAGACGGCGTGCATGCCCCCTCATAGCGAGACGGTTGTAGTGACTCCACCAATATTAAGGTCTTTAGTAGGTGCATGTCCAAGGCTTAAAATTTCAATAACACACAAATTCCGAAGCTCATTAAAATGTCCAATTTTTAGAATTTCTTACGGATTTTATCAGTCAAAATTCACTTAAATTTATCAAATTTTGACCTGATTTAAATTTAGTATAGTTCTAGGCCAAAATTTCGAGGTTACAAAATATTTCGTTACCTAGAGATTTTTCGGTGAGATTTAATGTTATACCGATGCTTCCAAAAAAATATCACATTCTTTATTGTTCGCTCAAATAATTCTCTCTATTGGATATTAACACACTTTTGTTTCCCAATATAGTGGACAATCACATAAGAAAACAAAAGAGGATTTGGTGAAGTAGATATCACAAAATTAATGGTACCCTTTGCCAAGATACTCTCTAGCGCCTCGCATCAGGATTCAGGAGTACGGCGGTTTGGAGGCCGGGCTCCATGGAGCTTGGTTTTTAAAGATTCAAAAATGATATTTGAAACCTTTCAAAAAAATTGGAACAAAATCCCCAGGTGTAAATAATGTCGATATCTACCGCTGTACAAAATCTCAACGAAATATTCGTTGTATTTTGGCCTAATCCTGATCGGTGAACAGTGCACAGTTTCAAAAACTTGAAATTTTGCTAGATTTGTTATTTTCATGTAGCCTAAAATATTAAGAAATTTGCATTGAAAATTTGCGCACTTTCATATCTGAGCATTATCTACAACCACGATTTTTTATAGATTTTTTCGAAATATTGAATGCAGATTTTTTATTTTTGTTTTTTTGCAAATAATAACGAGCTAAGTACATGTAACTTGGGTGCCCATCTGCACCTTCCAATCGCATCAGCGGTTTTATTCCCACGATCGAATTGATTTTGTTTGTTTGTTTGATAGCACCTTGGGACGGTGTGTCCAGACTACACGCTCCGAGTTTGTGAGGAAATGGACCCCATGATTTGCACCTAACGCCGGATGCCCGGAAATCAGTGAAAACCAAAAATATTGTCCAGTGCACTTTTAGGCGCGGTGCTATGCTTACAAAACGAATCATCACTGGAAAACAACATTATGGTTATAGGCTTGTGTAGCACACTGTTTTTCTCATGTGAGGAAACATGTACTAGCACATTGCCTGTTTGTGGGACGTGACAGGAGTCATAGCTGCCTGTAATTCGGTTCAGATTAATGTGAACTGTCAGCAAGTCGCCAAGGCTCAAGGATTGTTTAGAGCATCTCTAGCAGTGACCGTAAACGCGTCAAAACCGAAAATAACCGCCGCTTACGGTTTTTAAGGCGAAAAAACTGTCCGAACAGAAACCGTAAACCACCCCGACATGAAAAAAAATTAGGGGCTGCCGAAAATTCGCCCCGTCAAACCGAAGATTCTCCGTTCCCGCGGCCGAACCGAGGGTGCCCTGTATAGTGCGAAAGCAGTTGGCGGGAGAGAAGTTTCAGCCCCGTGCGAATTCATTCCCCTTTCCCATCCAGTCGCCGCCGCCAGCCCGCTGCCCTCGATTCCGGTCGAAGCCGCCACCGAGTCGCCGCCGCCTCGGTTCCACCACGCCCATCGTTTTGGGAGCCGCTGCCCCGCGCGAGTACCATCCCCGGCCAAATCGCCTTCGCCGCCGCCTAGAATCCGTCCTTGATTGCTTTTCCGGTCGATTTAGCTTCATATATCGATGAATTTGGCGTTTACTAATATTCCCATGTGCATTTTAGATGGATTTGAGCCCGTGCGAACAATATTTATATTTTAGTTCTTATTGGTTTCATATTTTATGTCAAATGATACATATGTAGTTTTCAGACCTAAAAACACGTTTTCCGCGAAGTGAAAACTGCTAGAGATGCTCTTAGTAGCCTGCAAAACAGAGCTCAGATTAGCACCATATGCAGGCCAGATTAGACGATGTAGCCTGTAGGACAAAGAACAGATATAATACGGCATTGACTTGGAAATTAGAGTCTGATGACAGGCTCCACAGGTCGCAACAGGAAGAAGCGCCACTGAGACGCTCCGGTGACCCGGTCCCTCCGCCGTAGCTCTCATTGGCCGGCAGTCCGGCACCCACTTTGCCTCTTGAAATCATTTTCGTCGTGGAGGCAGCGGCAGGCCGTCCGGTCTGGCCCCATGGTTCGGCGCGCTCGCTTTCGTCCCAGCGGAGTCGCACCCGAGCCGAGCCGAGCCGAGCTGTGGCACGAGGCTCGGGGCATACGAGCCGCCGTTCAAATTGTCGTGTGACCGTTACCCGTTGGGGAGGGGACGGAGGAGCAGCCAGACGGCGCGCTGAGCGCACGTATGCATGGCCGGCCGGTCGTGCAGGTACGTGGCATTGGGGCCAAGTGGATTATCATTTGGAGCATTGCTTCGCTCATGTGCTTTGAATTAATTCTCCTCGTTCTCGTTGAGTCGACTGGTGCATGCCATGTTTTTTAGCAGGAAAAGTCCAAAACAAACTTGAGCTTGTAGATGAAAGATAAATCAAACCCCAAACTTTGAATTTTGAAAATTGGCACTCCAAACTTGCCAATCCTGGTATGTTCTAAACCTTGTACCTGTTTTTCACGCCGGAAAAAATTCAAATTGTTACTCCCACCGACACCAATGGCCCACATGCCATGTTCTTGGAATTAAGAGCATCTCCAAAATTGTGTTCGTTTTACGGCATGCCAGACACTTTCCTTGCAAATCCCGGGGTGCAGCCCGGTGCTCCCCAAATAAATAGATAACATAAAAAGGTTTTAAAGTTTCATTCAACTTTTGTTATATTTTACATGGTCTGAATGAAATTTAAACAAAACCGGTGGCGCCAGCGTGTCTAAACCTATCCATAACTCTACTACTCATAATCGTCTTCCATGAGGTTGTCCCAGTCGACGCTCTTGTTGTTGCCGTCGTCGTCGAGGCAGACCACGGTGGAGGAGGCAACACGAGAAGTGGAGGCGCCGTCCTGAACCGGACGTAAAGTGAAGACTCTGCCCCAATGCGTATGCGAGGTGGAGCGCCACCCGAGGAGTAGGCCAAGGCCATCTGCGCAGAGGCCTCCATGGTCTCTAAAAAGCCGGGCTAATCCTCGATCTCGCTGACCGAGGCCACTAAAGCCTAGCCCAGGCCGGGGGAGTCACCGACGTGCACCTCGCCTCGCAGCGGTGACGTCACGTGGTAGCAAGACTCTCCACCTCCACCGGCTCCTCCTTCACCTCCGGCTTGGGACGACGTAGGAAGAGGCAGCCGCGAGGTGGGGATCCCTGGGCCGGGGCAGAAAACGCGGATCACCGGGCCACCTTGTGGTGGCTCGCAACGATCACGGATGAAGATGTCGCCGCCTCCGTCTCCTGACACGGTGGTGAGCGCCGCTCCTTCTTCACCCGCCGGCAGGCGCATACCAGGTTGTTGCGGTGTGCTGGCATTAGGCGGCAAAACAACCTCCTGCACCACACATTAATCGCGGCTGGCCGTTCCGTGTCTACGGGTCTTGCCTGTCGGAGGCGATGTCCGACAGCTCAGAGTCTGCCACCAACTTTGGAGGCCCGCTCGGGGGTGTCGGATAGAAAATGGGTCAGACCGAACACTCCAGGATGCCAGTGTGGCCATTCATTGGTGTCTGTCACACCAATTGGCCTTGGCTGATTTTGTGGTGCCGGTTGAAATGCTCTAAGAGCAAGTACAATAGTATAGCGGTTGTTGGCTATAAGATGGTGCCATGTCATTTATAGTCAACCTAATAGCCAACAAGTACAATATTTGGCTATAAATATGGACTACTTTATTTATAGTTGGCCCACCTTCCACTCTCACAAAGTACCTAGGAGCACGTGCTGCAGCTGGCTCTTGCATGATGTTGAGAATCAAAACGTCTCCCCTACGGAAGCGGAGAGGAGCAACTGCCTCCACAACCACCGACTTAGTTTTCCCCACGTTTTTCATGTGTACAAACCGCTAGTGGCAGTTGCCACTTTGTAAACCGACATACTCCTGTATAAATAGGCCTCTGGCCAGATCAATAAAGCAGTAGTTTTCATTCTATTCTAACACGTTATCATGCACGCCTAGCCTCTACCGAGAGCAATCACCGGAGAAAGAAAGGATAGAACAGGAAGGTAAGAATGGCAAGAAACTTGCCAGCAATCGCATCCGCCTTTGTTCGCTTCCTGCAAAGGGAACACCATCGCTTCGGTTTTCCTCGCCGGGCTTTCGTTCGCACTGCCGCTCGCCGCTGGAACCATTGGAACTCCGGCCGTCGCCGTCATGGTCGCCCGGACTGGAACGGTGGCCTCCGCCACCGCGGCAACCGCTGGATACCCCGACGCGGTGGACGAAGACGAGGCCTCAGCCTCCGTGGTGGCGGCCTCCGCCGCCGCCTCCGCGGCAACCGCCGGGCGCCCCAGCACCACAACCGCACTAGACGCGGTACTCAGGCTGTCGCGGTGAACACCCATGGCCTTCACGCTGCCCCAGCGGCACCACCAAGCCCGCCCGCTCCTCTGCAACCGGCGTTCCACATACCACCGATGGACTGGCTCCTCGGCGGGCCGGCGGCTCCGTTCCTCGGGGAAGAGGACGGTTTCGGCGCCGCCAACGCGCCACCACCGTTCCCGGCGTACTTCCCTGGCACGGTCTTCAACCCGCCGTCACCAACGTCGTCCGCCGACCTCCCTGAGTACAACTTCTCGCCGGGGTACGGTCCCGAGCCGGACGCGTACTTGGACCTCCCGACGCCGACGCCGGCGCTAAGCGACGAGGACCTGGAGCACTTCATGCCGCCGGGATATGGCCCGGTTCCTGGACTGGAAGCGCCGCCACTGGCCGAGGAGAACGGCGCTCCGCTTGCTGCCGCGCCATTCGCCTTCGACCTCAACGTCCAGGTCGAGCCCGAGGACGAGGAGGCCGGCGCTCCCGCCGCTGCCGCGCCATTCGCCTTCGACCTCAACGTCAAGGTCGAGCCCGAGGACGAGGAGGCCGGCGCTCCCGCCGCTGCCGCGCCATTCGCCTTCGACCTCAACGTCAAGGTCGAGCCCGTAGACGAGGAGTCGTCTGTTGCGGCTCCGGCCTCGCCTCCGGCCTCGCCTCCGGCTCAGGCACCGCAGCCTAATGGACCACCAACGCCGCCACCCGAAGCTCGCCGCATCCTGCGCCGATTCGCGGCGGCCATGGCCTCCCGCCAGCCCGGCTTCCGCCCGGGCACTTGGAATCCCGCCTTCCTTGGCTTCTCCATCGAAGAAGAGCGCGGCGGGAGTTCCTCTCGTCGCTGGTGATGTGGCCGAGCGGCCATGGGAGCCTTCGCCTGCGTCTGTGTTGGTCAAAGGATTGGGGATTGAGACGTGGCTGGGGTCGCTCCTGGCTATTCTCTCCTTATCCGACCGACCGACCAGGCTGGTCCTTTCTAGACTACTAACTAGGCCCATCTACATGCATTGTGGCCACCAGCAAATTATTTGTTTATTGGCTCGTATACATGAGCGATCGATCAAATAGCACTAGTACCAGTACAGTGTTTAGTACTTGTCATGTTTTAGATTTTGCATCTCTGTGTAATTGTGTACTAGGGGATTAAGCGCGGCCTTCGCCGCACCCGTGGGCAAAATTTTTGAATTTTTTCAATCGTAAAAGTGTTGAAATTCATTTAGAAACGATATGGAAATTTGGAATTTAAATTAGAAACGATATGGAAATTTGAAATTTAAATTTTGGTCGTGCATATGTAATTTGATGTGATCCCGTTGATATATTTGTCATTTTTTTCTATGAACATGTTTAAAATTGATGGTTTGCATTATTTAGAATTACTTCAAAATCATATGGATAGGTTGGATTATTTTCCAACAAAAGAAAAAAATGGGGCATTTTTGAAATTATTAGTTTGCATTATTTTGAATTATTGTAAAAATCATATTTAGAACTACTTACAATTATTCAAAAAGAAATGTCCACATTTTTGTTGGATTGTTTTCTATTTTTTAGTTTGGAATTTTTTTTTTTGGACTATTTTCCAAAAAAAAAAAAATGGGGCATTTTCAAATTGTTAGTTTGCATATATTTAGAATTGTTTGCAATTATTTCCGAAAAAATGTCAACATTTTTGTTGCTATTTTTTTTTTTTTAGTTTTCGCGGCTTTGCCGCGCCCGTGGGCTAAAATTTTGAATTGTTCGATCGTAAAATTGTTGAAATTCAAAAATTGTCTAGGTTGTGAAGTTGTTCAAATTTTAGAAATGTCCATATTCAAAAGTTATTCAGATCTGGAACCGTTGAATTTTTAAAAAAAATATATGTGTAAATTGTCTAGTTTTTGGAATTTGTAAAAATTGGTAACTTATTTGTATGTGAATTTGTTTTTTTAGTTTGTTAAAATTTTGAATTTTGTAGGAATAAACGATTTTAGTATATGCAAAATTGAATTTTGATCGTATTTTGAATTATTGTTTTTCCATATCTGTAGGTTCGCAATACTGTTGTAGTTATTGTTCAAATATTTATAAAACATTTTCGCATTAATATTTTTTTCGTGTTTATATATTTGTTTCATATTTTCCTGACGAAACAGCGAAAATAAGTTGATTAATTAAAATTTATAAATACAGAATGGCTTTAGGTTGTTTCCAAATATTTTTCAAATTGGAATATTCCAAAATGTATGGATTCTAACACAAACAAATTAGATTTATTTTTCTGAACATTTTGATATATAATTCATATTTTTCTGATAAACCAGTGAAAATATATTGTTTTTTGCAAATTTAATGTTTTTCTGGATTTTATATAATAAACCGGGCCCACCTGCCAGGGTTTTCCTTTTTTCTAACCATTTTCTGAAATTCCACAGTCACTGACAGGACGAGCCCACGCTGACGTCGTACTGACGTCAGTAATGGCGCGGACGGATCTGGCCGCGGATCCGCTGGCGACGGCGCGGCCGCTGCAGTGCGTTCTAGGCCGCGCGCGGATCGACGCGTTCGACGCGCCTCGACGCGGGCTGCCAGAAGGTGGCGGCGCCGCCCCTTCTGGGTCGCCGGAGCGTCGCCGGAGAGCCGCAGACGCGGCGGAGGACAGCGAGCGTGGCGGCCGCGATTTCGGCGAGATTCGGGCATCCCAGCACCTGATCTCCGGCGAGGAGGGAGAGGCGGAGGCGGCGGAGCTCGCAGTGGCCGTGGATTTGGCCGGGGAGGCGTGGAGCGGCCGCGATGCGCGGCGGCGGCGGCGATCTCGGCGTCGCGGGAGAGATAGGAGGGAGGGGGGCTGTGGCGTTTTTTTCACGAAGGTCCCTGAAGTTTTTTATTTGCGTTTCAGTCCTCCCGCGATCACAGACAGGTCCTTCCGCGGGGGGTTTTTTGAAAAGTCAGCGGCGACCGGCTGCAACGGGCGCGACCGGCGCGTGACCGGGCGACGTGGCGCGCTCTCATTGGACAAAAATAGGCGATGAACAGTGTCGGGCACGCGGTGGTGGACGTGGCTTCATCAGGGCCGTCCATCGCGCCGATCGGTCGGCCGTGGATTGCCCGCGACGTGGAGGGCTGGAGGATCTGATAAACCAGTGAAAAGATATTGTTTTTGCAAATTTAATGTTTTTCTGGATTTTATATAATAAACCGGGCCCACCTGTCAGAGTTTTCCTTTTTTTTAACCATTTTCCGAAATTCCACAGTCGCTGACAGGACGGGCCCACGCTGACGTCGTACTGACGTCAGCAATGGCGCGGACGGATCTGGCCGCGGATCCGCCGGTGACGGCGCGGCCGCTGCAGTGCGTTCTGGGCCTGATGCATGTAAAATGCATACATGAACTTTGCACTTTAATTGCTTATATTCCAATCATATTTGCATCATATAAGGGTTATATCAATGTTTTATAATGATTTTTGGGAATATTCATTTATTTCCTATTTTTATGGAATTAACCCTGCACAGGCAGAAAACCCCGTTTTCTTATTTTAATGTTTCAGGGACCCAAACGTCAACGAAATCACCTGGAAATTTACGGGCGTCAATATTTGGAAGGAAGAAGACTACGAAGGAAGCGCAAACGGAGGCCCGAGGGCCAAACGAGGGGGCCCACGCGGCCAGGTACTGGCCGCGTGGGACCCACCCGTTTGGGCCTCGTGGCTCCGTTGCCTTCGATCTTTCTCCACCGACATCGTCTTGACCTAAAAACGCCTATAAAAAAGGTCCCCCGACGTTCTCTGGAAGGAGCGCCGCACAAACACAGAAACACCGAAACGGAGATCAGGAGCTGCAGATTGGAGGGGGAAAACTCCGGCGGGGCGCTGCCGGCGTGGTCTCCATCTTCTCCATCGACTTCTCCACCGTCTCCATGATGAAGAGGGAGTAGTCCACCTCTGGACTATGGGTTTGTGGAAGTAACTTATGTATCTCTCCTCTCTTGAGCTTCACTAATTAGCACCGTATGAGCTGCTGAACATGATTACGGTCACCGTTGTAATACCTTTGTGGTGGATCTTTATGAGTTAATATATGTTTGAGATTGCAATGTTTGTTTCAGTTATGAGTATAGATGCATATTATGTACCCCGTTCTTGTCTACTTGTTTTGATCAAGCATGTTTATGAGAGCGTGTGTGGGGGAACGTGTGCATTAGTTGGAGTAACGGGGGTGGCTAGTGCAGTGAACGTGAGAGAAAGTTCTGCGATCCACTTTGGTATCTTTACCTTACTTTGTTGCCTCACTAGGGATAAACTAAAATACCATGCTACCGGGGATGTGGGCGTGACCATTGCCACTACTCCATGACTAGATCTAGCATGTTCTTATTTTCACTTCATGTCATGATACTTAATGCTATACTCTGAGTTATCTTAATTACTGAGGTGTTATGATTTAGTTCGCATCTTGGTGGAGTATAAGAGAGGTTAATAACCAAAAGATCTCTATGTTAGGACGTGATGCCCATATATCTAAGTAACTTGTTATCAAACCCTGTGTTGCAATCTCATATGTTAACTTGTGTGTTCCATTGTCTACCACTTTATAAAGAGAGAGTGCATTTGTGAAACCATGAACCCCAGTCCATTTTTAATCATAAGAAACACCTTTCCAACACCATATACCACTTTTCTATTTTCAGCCATCATTAAATCCGAAAATACAAAAATACTTTTCATCTTGCATACATCATTCAAAAACCCAAAAATATCATTTATCATTGCATCCACCATCATTGCATATTTATTTCTTGTTTGCATTGCATAACTATCCTGATATCATTCTTACACCTTGTGCTTGACAACCACAGGTGAGGTTGAGGACCAAAACATCTAACCTTGTTTTGTAGGTAACCAAAAGAAGGATAAGAAGATAAATCTACCACTTCAGATTCCCCGAGAGTTCGATATTAAACCCTCGAGTCACCCCTCGTGGGGAAAACTGTCTTCCACTTACTATACACTCTGCACTTGGAGTCTCAACCTAATCCCGTTTATTTTGCAGGTATCAAACTTGCTCTTCGGGACATCAAGACGTTTTCTGGCGCCGTTGCCGGGGAATCGTAGCTGAGAGATTTATCCAAGGGTGTGCATCATCGCATTCATCTCACAACAAAGTCAACGTCACCAACTTGTGCTAACACCTAAGCTTGGGGAGGTTGCACCTACGTGAGCACCATCTTATCCATCTTTACTTACAAAGCAATTTATTTGTTTTGTTAGTGTCATTGCATATCATATCATATTTATTTCAGTTTTGCATAAAAAATTAAAAATACCAAAAAAAACTTGCTAAAATGGGAGAAAGAACTAAGTTGTGTGACTACACAAACACTCCTAATGATCAATTTATCACGAGAGCTATTGCCACACCTAAGATAAATGCTGAGAGTTATGAAGTAAGTCCTAGTTTGTTGAACTTGATAACTAGGGAACAATTTGGTGGTAGTGCTATGGAGGATGCCTCTATGCATCTTCATGACTTTGTTGAAATATGTGACATGCAAAAGTTTAAAAATGTGGAAAGTGATATCCTAAAACTGAAGTTATTTCCTTTTTCACTTAGAGGAAAAGCTAAAGAGTGGTTGCATTCCTTGCCATCTGGTAGTATTAATTCTTGGGATGATCTAAAAGAAGCTTTCATTAAGAAATATTATCCCCCTGTTAAAATTTTGCAAAATAGAAACAACATCCTTTCTTTTAGGCAAAATGAAAATGAACATGTTGCTATGGCTTGGGATAGGATAAAACTTATGCTTAGAACTTGTCCCTCACATGGAGTTAATGAATGGACCATATTACACTCTTTCTACAATGGTTTAAACTACATGTCTAGAAACATACTTGATTCTGCTGCTGGAGGTGCTTTTATGAGTAAGACTATAGTAGAAGCTAAAAATATATTGGAAAGCATTTTACAAAACTATAGTCAATGGCATACTGATAGGGCACCTAATCCTTCTAAGAAAGTGAACTCTATTGAAGAAACTAATGATTTGTCATCTAAAATGGATACTATTCTTGCTTTGCTTAATAAACCTAGTGTTGAAAATGTTCCTTTGCAAGAACTAGTTGGAAACAATTCTGAAAATATTGATGTCAACTTCATTAGGAACTATGGTAATAATGGGTATGGTAACAACAATTATAACTCTTATAATAAACCCCCATATGTGCCAAATAAATATGCTTCTAGTGGTAATGTTTCTAGTGACTTGGAAAACACCATTAGATCTTTTATATCTACCCAAAAAGAGCTTAATAAGGAATTTATCTCTAAGTTTGAAAAACAAGATGCTTTGTTTGAAAGGGTAGATCAGCTTACTAAGGAAGTCTCATCATTAAAGAGCATCATTACAGCCCAAAAACATGAGGAAACAATAAAATATTGCCAAGAGGTTATCAATAAGTCTTGGGAACACATTCATGAGCAAGAGAGAGTTGCTAAAGAATCTATTGGGGTAATGAAAGAGGTTGAAGTTGAGGAAGTTAAAATGCTTAATGAAGTCAAGGATCCTTTGCTTGACTTAGAAAATTGTAGCTTGCATGAATTAATATCTATCTTACAAAAATTTGCAAGTGATCCTTCCATCAACACTAACCAAGCAGGTTTTGGTTCTTATATTGCTAATCATGTCTTGAAAGAAAAGATTGCTAGGTACAACCAAGAGGCTATGATACCACCTAAGCTTGGGGATATGTGGATACCTAAGGTACTAGTAACTATTGGAAAAGAGACACACCATGCCATACTTGATCTAGGATCTAGTGTCTCTGTTTTATCTAAAGAACTATATGAAGTGCTTGAATTGAAAAATCTTGAAAAATGCTCTATTGAACTAGCACTTGCTGATGACTCTATTAAACATGCTTTGGGAAAAGTAAGTGATGTTATGGTAGAGTTACATATGACTTTTGTGCCTGTGGATTTTCTAATCATGGATATGGGGAATAAAACCTCTAGTCCTATTATTCTTGGAAGACCTTTTCTTCGTACCACAGGTGCTATCATTGATTCAAAGGAAGGGAATGTAAAGTTTCAGTTTCCACACAAGAAGTGCATGGAACACTTTCCAAGGAAGAGGGAACCACCAAAGTTCAAGCTCCCTCATGAGCTTCGTCCACAATAAAACAACAAGTAAGAAGCCTAGCTATATGGCTATAAAGAAAGCGCTTTGCGGGAGGCAACCCGGTTATTTTTGTGTGTGATTTTTCTTTGTGTCCTCTTGCTGTAACAAGAGATTTTGTGTCTAGTTAGGTTCTGGAGTTTTTAATAAAGTGCCAAGTTTTACCCTTTTTGGTTTGAAAAAGTTGCTTATAGCGTTCGGAGATTTTATTCCTGCACGAGTCAGTGCACGGTATGATTTTTAATTCTTATTCTGTAACTCCGAATGAGCTCATATTTGAACTGTAGTTGCAACTTTTCATCCTCTGTATGCATGAATTTTTTCGGAATTTTTCGAGAAAGTTTGGTAGGGTAGAAAAATACGTTTTGCTGCTGCTGTTTTTCTGGACAGATTCTGTCCCATTTTGTTTGATGCATGCTTTGAGCTTTTAAGTTGAATCTTTTTGATCCAATTGAGTTTATGAGTAGGCATACAACATTATACACTTTCTGGACATGTCATATGAATTTTTGTTCAAGGATTATATGCAGCAAGGAACCTATTTGTTTATCACTATTAATGCACCCCACAGAAAAGAGATGGGAGAAACGGTGTTTTGAAGTTTTTTCACAGGGATTGGAGGAGATGCACCAAGAGCTATCCAAGGATGGTGAAGACCATAAGCTTGGGGATGTGAAGACAACCCCGCTGGACCTACACACTCTCGGTTTGCACACGTCCAACTTCTGTTTTTCGATCGAAACACTTTATCGCATAAACTTGGAGCGTCGTTTTTTGTTTTTGTTTGAGTCTTGAGAGACCACCACACTATCAATTATATATGAGAGAGCTACTGGAAATATGGGTTGAAATATGTTGGATGCTTTTATAAGATTGGGAAAAGGGATGTTTGACTTGATTTTTAATGATACATATAGTTGCATGATTCATGAGCTTGTTTATGAGTAATAGTTTGCAAATTCTTTTTGTAGAGCTATCACTTATTCATGTTTTGGTGCTGATTGTTATTTACTTGGTTTAACATGGATTAGTTAGTTCTATGGACACTCATGCATGCATCTAGATGGTCAACTTTCTCCCTTTTGCTAGCCCAAAAACTCCAACAAGCAAAAACTTGTTTCCAACACCTTCAACCAAAGTTATTCCAGTGAGTCCACCATATCTACCTATTGGCTTTATGCTATTCCGAGTATGTTTAACATGTTGTTTGTGTTATCTTACCTCTGAATGAAAATGTTTATGTTATTGATTGCAATGGAAAAAATTGGTTATATAGCTCTCACGAACTTGATGCACAATGTTCTTTTATTTGCATAATAAAACTTGACCCATTGTGATTAAGATTATGATGTTTGTGGCTTGATGAATGTTTTGGGTTGGAAGTTAGCCCATATGTGCTGTCACATGGCAAGCTTTCAACACGCTCTTCATCTCATTTAGTTGATATCATGTGCTTTTGTCTATGGATGCTTATCATGTTGAAATAAATGTGGAAATAGAGTGAGTTTAAATGAGTTTGTGTAAATGGTTAGAGAGACGCCTGGGCCGCTAATCTAAGCCATGCATCATTCATGGTGGAAATTTACTTACATACTATGGTGAACCTTCTGTGATACACCTTGCAATAAAAAACTATTCCAAATGGTAAATAAAAAGGGTGTTGAGATTGTTCATTTTGTTTGTTTGTCTTGTCATTTTGATATGGGCTTGTTCCATATCTTGGGACAAGAGGTACCCCAGTTGACGCTCTTGATGATACTATTATGCTTACAATGATATTTAATTGAACTTGCTTTGTTTCCCAAGTTGAGTAACACATGGTGTAAGTACTTGTATTCAAGGGGCATGAGACATTCAACCCATTCTTTATCAAGCACACTACTCATATTTGCTTTCACTTTAACCTTAATCATTCAAGATGCTATGATAGGGGCAATGAGAGCTTGACACCAATGAATACCTTATTGCAATCATTAACTTAAGTAGAAGAGTTTGGAAGTTGGATGAAACTTATGCATGCTTTACCTCTACTCACATATACATCTTTCCAAAGTGTACACCTATCATATTCAGATTTTCATCTACACTCTATGACCATTGTAGGATGTTCTACTTATCATTATGCATACATGTGTTCCATATTACTTGCTACCATGTTACACTTTGTGAACTATCAATGAACATCCTTGTCTTGAATACTTGATATCACTTCATAAACTATTTGCATATTGCTACTCCTTTGAAGAATGAATCATTTGACTATATGTAGCAATAGTAATCATCTTTGATATCATTGTTAAGTATTAAATTGCAAAGTCCATGTTAGTTTTATCATCTTCATACTCGAGGACGAGCATGGATTAAGCTTGGGGATGTTGATGCATGTAAAATGCATACATGAACTTTGCACTTTAATTGCTTATATTCCAATCATATTTGCATCATATAAGGGTTATATCAATGTTTTATAATGATTTTTGGGAATATTCATTTATTTCCTATTTTTATGGAATTAACCCTGCACAGGCAGAAAACCCCGTTTTCTTATTTTAATGTTTCAGGGACCCAAACGTCAACGAAATCACCTGGAAATTTACGGGCGTCAATATTTGGAAGGAAGAAGGAAGCGCCCGAGGCCAAACGAGGGGGCCCACGCGGCCAGGTACTGGCCGCGTGGGACCCACCCATTTGGGCCTCGTGGCTCCGTTGCCTTCGATCTTTCTCCACCGACATCGTCTTGACCTAAAAACGCCTATAAAAAAGGTCCCCCGACGTTCTCTGGAAGGAGCGCCGCACAAACACAGAAACACCGAAACGGAGATCAGGAGCTGCAGATTGGAGGGGGAAAACTCCGGCGGGGCGCTGCCGGCGTGGTCTCCATCTTCTCCATCGACTTCTCCACCGTCTCCATGATGAAGAGGGAGTAGTCCACCTCTGGACTATGGGTTTGTGGAAGTAACTTATGTATCTCTCCTCTCTTGAGCTTCACTAATTAGCACCGTATGAGCTGCTGAACATGATTACGGTCACCGTTGTAATACCTTTGTGGTGGATCTTTATGAGTTAATATATGTTTGAGATTGCAATGTTTGTTTCAGTTATGAGTATAGATGCATATTATGTACCCCGTTCTTGTCTACTTGTTTTGATCAAGCATGTTTATGAGAGCGTGTGTGGGGGAACGTGTGCATTAGTTGGAGTAACGGGGGGTGGCTAGTGCAGTGAACGTGAGAGAAAGTTCTGCGATCCACTTTGGTATCTTTACCTTACTTTGTTGCCTCACTAGGGATAAACTAAAATACCATGCTACCGGGGATGTGGGCGTGACCATTGCCACTACTCCATGACTAGATCTAGCATGTTCTTATTTTCACTTCATGTCATGATACTTAATGCTATACTCTGAGTTATCTTAATTACTGAGGTGTTATGATTTAGTTCGCATCTTGGTGGAGTATAAGAGAGGTTAATAACCAAAAGATCTCTATGTTAGGACGTGATGCCCATATATCTAAGTAACTTGTTATCAAACCCTGTGTTGCAATCTCATATGTTAACTTGTGTGTTCCATTGTCTACCACTTTATAAAGAGAGAGTGCATTTGTGAAACCATGAACCCCAGTCCATTTTTAATCATAAGAAACACCTTTCCAACACCATATACCACTTTTCTATTTTCAGCCATCATTAAATCCGAAAATACAAAAATACTTTTCATCTTGCATACATCATTCAAAAACCCAAAAATATCATTTATCATTGCATCCACCATCATTGCATATTTATTTCTTGTTTGCATTGCATAACTATCCTGATATCATTCTTACACCTTGTGCTTGACAACCACAGGTGAGGTTGAGGACCAAAACATCTAACCTTGTTTTGTAGGTAACCAAAAGAAGGATAAGAAGATAAATCTACCACTTCAGATTCCCCGAGAGTTCGATATTAAACCCTCGAGTCACCCCTCGTGGGGAAAACTGTCTTCCACTTACTATACACTCTGCACTTGGAGTCTCAACCTAATCCCGTTTACTTTTGCAGGTATCAAAGCCTTGCTCTTCGGGACCATCAGGGCCGCGCGCGGATCGACGCGGGCTGCCAGAAGGTGGCGGCGCCGCCCCTTCTGGGTCCCGGAGCGTCGCCGGAGAGCCGCAGACACGTGGAGGACAGCGAGCGTGGCGGCCGCGATTTCGGCGAGATCGGGCGTCCCAGCACCTGATCTCCGGCGAGGAGGGAGAGGCGGAGGCGGCGGAGCTCGCAGTGGCCGTGGATTTGGCCGGGGAGGCTTGGAGCGGCCGCGATGCGCGGCGGCGGCGGCGGCGATCTCGGCGTCGCGGAGAGAGAGAGAGGAGGGAGGGTGCTGTGGCGTTTTTTTTCACGAAGGTCCCTGAAGTTTTTTATTTGCATTTCAGTCCTCCCGCGATCACAGACAGGTCCTTCCGCGGGTTTTTTTTTTGAAAAGTCCGCGGCGACGGCTGGAACGGGCCGACCGGCGCGTGACCGGGCGACGTGGCGCGCTTTCATTGGACAAAAATAGGCTATGAACAGTGTCGGCGCGCGGTGGTGGACGTGCGTTCATCAGGGCCGTCCATCGCGCGATCGGTCGGCCGTGGATTGCCGCGACGTGAGGGCTGGAGGAGGCACGATTCTTCTGTCTTTTATATATAGTAGAATATTGATGTTTAGACCAATCATGTCTATAATTGATTATATGTTCAATGTGTTTGCAATTTGCAATCCCTATAACATATACAACTGGTACAATAATATTATTTTGCAATTGAGATTTATTTTTCTTGCAAATAAATAAATATCAACTCGCCATCAATTGAGTCCAAAAATGCCTAGAAAGCACAAAATTGACTTAATTCGAATTGAATTGATATGCAAAAATTGTTAAGTGACTAACTCAAATTTATATATGGGATCACAAGGTAATGTGGCATCTAATGCATTATGTGCAGATTACCCACAATTATTGTGAGGTCTACATTTTGTCAATATTGACATTATGATTACCTTCAATGTGCTCTCTCATATATTTAAATTAATCATAACATAAGGTACTAAGATCAAGGCATCTACTGACTTTGGTCAGATTATGCTTCTTAGTATTGTGAGACTGATGGCTACGTGTTGGTGAACCCCAAGAGGAAGGTTATGATGTAGACAGCAGAAGTTTTCCCTTGAGAAATCTACCCAAGGTTATCAATCCAGTAGGACTTGACGATCTATCGGAAGGTTGTTGATGTTGACTCCCCCTGGCGCTAGGGAGCTTGCACCAACGTGGAATCTGCACAGACACAAACCAGAACTTTGCCCAACACGAAACAGAGAGGTTGTCAATCTCTCCGGTCTTGCAGAAACAAAGAGTTAAACGTATGGTGTGGAAAACAGCAGGAAAAAAGCAAGTAACAGGAAACAGATGATTGCAGCAGGTTGTGTAAACAGTATGAGGAAATTGGACCAGGGTCCACAGTTCACTAGTGGTGTCTCTCTCAGAACAGATAACTAGCATGTTGGGTAAACAAATTACAGCTGGGCAATTGACAAATAGAGAGGGCATAACAATGCAATACATGCCAAGATGTCTACTATGAAATCTAGTTGGGCATTACAACAAAGTACATAGACCGTTATTCCAACAGCATCTATGCCTAAATAATCCACCTTCAAGGCAGCATCCGCATCCTTCAGTATTAAGTTGCTAACAACAGATTATTGCATGAAGTAAAGTGTGTAATGTAATCAATACAAGTGCCCTTGGACACTGCACCAATGTTTTATCCCTAGTAGCAACAGCACATCTACCATCTTAGACCTTTCTGTCACTGATCCAGATATCTAGAGACTGAACCCACTATCGAGCATAAATACCCCCTCTTGGAGTCACAAGCATCTACTTGGCCAAAGCATCTACTAGCAACGGAGAGCATGCAAGATCAAGAGCACATAGATAAACAACTTGAATAAACATGGTATCAATATTCATCGGATCCCAGCAAACACAACATCTAGCATTACAATAAGATGATCTTGATCATGTTAGGCAGCTCACAAGATCTAAACATGGAGGCACAAGGTAGAGAGACAACCATCTAGCTACTGCTATGGACCCGTAGTCCAGGGGTGGACTACTCACGCATCACTCCGGAGGCAGGCATGGTGATGTAGAGCCCTCCGGTGATGATCTCCCCTCCGGCAGGGTGCCGGGAAGAGCTTCAGAACTCCTCCGATCTGAGATTGACGATGACGGCCGCGACGGAACTTTTCGTGGAATATGATCGACCGTAATAGGGTTTTCGCGTCGCGGAGAATATATAGGCGAAGAGGCGGCGTCGGTGGCCGAGGGGGGCCACCACGCCATAGGGGGCGCGGGCCCACCCTGGGCCGCGCCCTAGTGTGGCGTGGCCCCCTGGTGGGTCTGCTCCGACTCCCCTTTGGACTCCGTGATCTCCTCGTGATATTATTGACGATGTCTTTTGTTTCGTCCAATTCCGAGAATATTTCCTTAATAGATTTTCTGAAACCAAAAACAGCAGAAAACAGGGAACTGGCACTGTGGCATCTTGTTAATAGGTTAGTCCCAGAAAATGCATAAAAATGATATAAAGTATAACCAAAACATGTAGCAATTGATATAATAACAGCATGGAACATCAAAAATTATAGATACGTTTGAGACGTATCAAGCATCCCCAAGCTTAGTTCCTGCTCGTCCTCGAGTAGGTAAACGATAAAAACAGATAATTTTTGAAGTGACATGCTACCAACACAATCTTTGATCAAATAACAATGTAATGCACATGATCTGAATGAAGTGATCCAAGCCAATGGTCTATAGTTTGCAAGCAAGTAAATAAAGAGTAAACATAAGTGATCACACAAGTGCAAACTTTCATGAATAATACTATAAAACATTTAGAGATATAATAGTCTAACATAATAGTTAGCTCACAGCAGCAATAATTCTCAACATGAAAGTGTTTGTATCAACACAAAGGAAGATAATAGCTTCAGCATTTGCTTCAACTTTCAACATGTATATCATATAGATAATGTCAATGCAAAGAATATGATCAACCAAACACAAAGTTATGTAAAAACTGTTATACTGGAGTTGACAATGATGTTTGCTTAAGTAGACAGAAAGAAGTGGGAAAACTGACTCAACATAAAAGTAAAAGAATGGCCCTTCGCAGAGGGAAGCAGGGATTAACATCATGTGCTAGAGCTGTAGTTCCCGAAGGCATATAGAGAGCATAAAATATTGTTTTGTAAGGTAATGGTGTATACAGGTGTCAACAAATCAAATAGCAGGTACTTGTCATCTTCCATGGCTAACTAACTTTTAGAGCGGTTCCGAGAGTTTTTAGGACTGCACTTGTAACAAGCACTTATTGGTGACACTCCTCCCAACCATTTACTTTCCACAAACCATGGCTAACCGAATCCTCGGGTGCCCACCAACATTCACCATGGAGGAGTGTCTATTTATTTATTTATAGGGTGGACTAACCAGCTCTTTAATGCAAAATAAAAGGTGGAGAAGCAGATGAAGCTGCCAATCCTTGTAAATTAATTAGCATGGAAGATGACAAATCTCACTACTACGTCCTTATGAGCTTTTCAAGTAGTGACACAAAAAGGAAATGTAACAGTTTTGAGTAGTTAGTAGATAGCACATGAAGAAATTTACTTGGAATGGTGAAAACACCACATAATAGGTAGGTATGGTGGACACAGGTGGCATGGATTTGGCTCAAGGTTTTGGATGTACAAGAAGCATTCCCTCTTAGTACAGAGTTTAGGCTAGCAAGGTTATTATAAGCAAACATCATTATCAACTGGAATAGCAAGAGTGTACATAAAACACAAGGTTTGACGAACCATAGACTCCCACTGTCTTCCTTGTTAACACATAGCCTTCATCCAAAAATTATCTAGACTACTATGGACTTCCAATTATGCAACAGATTATTATAGCAGAAAATCCTTATAGTAGTTCTTCATTAATAGCCATTACTTACATGATGCACAAGCTTAAACATTAATTACTTGACAGCTCAAAACAATTGGCAAGCATCAAATTACTCAAGACAACGATCTAAAAAGATTCATGTAAGCATTTTATACCACTACCACATGCATAGCATTTTTCTGGTCCAACCAAACACCAATCAACTTATTTGACAACTCTCCAAACAGATATAAGTGAAGCAAGAGAGTACTTTCTTCAAAAGAAACTGAAAGCTCTAACAAGAGATATATGAAAAACTGAGAGCTAACAGCAATAACAGCAACTAGACAGGAATACTCAACAAGTAAGTGAAGCACCACAATTCTCCACCATCATCTGAACAATTCATCACCTGTTTCCAACATGAACCATCCATCGTCCAGCTAAGTATTTACTAAGCATGGCTAAGCATCAACATAGCATAGTTAAGTATCTCGGGCCAACAATACAATCCTATGGATAATAGGAGGGAAGCAGGTAATGGCATCGGAAACTTAATGCAACTATAGGGTACTCTAATCCAATAAAATTGACATTTGGAACCGCATGCAATATTATAGTGGAGAAAATATTTGCGGAAACATAGGATAAGATATGCTCAGAGGGGGGATTACGCTTGCCTTGTTGATACGGCTGGTAGTAGGGATCGTCACGATACGGAGGTGGCACTTCCACTCCTGGATCTACCGATGCACAAACAACACCGGAAGAACAATCAATCACCACACATGCTTAACATATGCAATGCGCAAACACATGATGACATGACAATTTAAATGCACCATAAATGCTTTGAACATGACCAACAAGTTAAATGGGGTCCCCATTATATTTATTGCATTATTTGGAATAAACCCCAATTTAAACTTAATGATTCCAGTACTAGTAGAAGTACAGTATTGTAATTGTGATCAAATATGCATGATGATGATGATTCTGGATAATTCATGCTTTTCTGAACATTTTGGTATATCAAACACATTTTTCTGAGTTCCCGATAAAAGTTATTACTTTTATAATTTCCTCTTTTTAACTTATGATTTTAATTAAGTTATTTTTAACAACGATAATATTTTATCTACACGGATTCGAGAGAGGGATGGGACATGTGATTCATCGGGGTTCGATGTCCCTATTTGCGCGAGGGAGGAGCGGAAGGCATGTGCTAAAGGGGAAGAATGGAAAAACAGCAGCGAGGAGAAAAAAAAACAGTCCAGCCGGTTTCCAGCCCGGTTGGGCCGGTTTCCTGGCCGGCCAAGTCACAGAGCCCACCGGCTCTCAGCCCGGTTGGGCCGGCTGGCAGGCCGGCTATGGGCCCGAGAAGAACGGCCCCCAGGCCGGTTATTCCGGCTCTACGACCGGACGTGCTAGGTGCTTCGATGGGGAGCACGGCTACGGTGGCTCCGGCGAGACCACGGCGAGAGAGGAAGGGAGAAGGGGCCAGCAAGGGCAGGAGCTCACCACGGACGCGTTGGGGAGGTCGGGGTGGCCAGAGGAGGCGTGACGGCGGCGAAATCAGGCGGCGGAGCCCCGGACGGCCGGGGGAAGAAGAAAATGGCTGCGGCGATTCTCGGCGTCCCGCGTCAATTCTTCTGGCTGATAAGGAGCAGGAGATGCGGCGGAGCTGATGGTCTACTTCGATTTGCGTGGGGGAGCTTCAATCGGCGGCGACGAGCACGGCGAGCTCGTGCTGTGCGTCGGCCATGGAGAGGAAAAGCGGAGGAGAGAGAAGAGCGCGTGGGGGCAGCGAGGGAGCAGGTGGTCCTCGTGTGCTCTTCTTCAGCAGGTGGAGGCAGCGAGGGGAGGGGGCCCGGCGCGGCGTCGAGCTGGTTCGGCGGGAGCGGAGCTCGCGGTCGCGAGGGGAGGGGGCCCGGCGCGGCGTCGAGCTGGTTCGGCGGGAGCGGAGCTCGCGGTCGCTACAGGGAGGAGGAAGAAGGAGTTTTTACAAAGAGCCCCCTGGCAGATTTTATTCCATCACAGATTGGTCCTTCCCAGTTTCTCTTTTAAAACAGTGACTTTGGGGATTTTATTTAAGGCACTTAAACAATTTAGAAAAATCTGAGAAAAATCAGGTAGCCTCCCCCTCTTAATCTGAAGCTCCCCTAATTTTTCTAGATCATTTGAAACTCCTTTGGTAGGAAAATAAATTAGGAGTTGCTCACAGGCAATTTTGGGTTTCTCTCCATTTATTTGATTTTACAATTCAAAATAGTTTGCAAAAATCATATTTGGAACTTTTGGAACTTCCTTGACAAATATAAGAGGTCAAGTAATTTGGTTTTGCGAGTTTGTGTGCTTTCATTAATTTGAATTTGTAATTGAAGCAATTCATATTGGAGGTTTCTCAATGTATATTTTTTTTGGAGCAATTTTATTAAGGATGCCATGATGCATAAGAAATGAAAAGCGAAAATTTTAATCACACTTTTAGGTTCACAAATTTGGGGCTGTTACAATTGTATCAGCACATTGATATCAATAAATTTGTATTTGTTCTATATATCTGATAAAGATTTTCACATTGAAAAATCTTCAACTCTATGTATAGAAATATATGGAAGTCATGCGGTTTTACACGCTGCTGACTTAATTGAACTGCAACATACTACATATCGTAGTTTCCCCTTCTAAAATTAGTACGTGCAAATCAAAAGTATTTCCCATCTGCGATAATTCGGTTACATATCGATATCACCACCACGGCATACATCAATGGCCCCTCACAAAAATTCGGGATCTATGTGAGGAATAACTGTATTTCCGTCAACTATAAATACCTCATGCCCCTGTCAGGGGGAGTTATTCAAGGCTAGTATTCTTAGTGAGGACAATTTCCAGGCATTAGGGGGAGATTTTAAGTACCAAAAGGAAAGCCAGGAAATCAATTGGAATGTTCAACACATTTCTGCCTCAAATTCACGTACTCAAGACACTGAACTTCGCGTTCAGAAAATCACTAATTTGCAACAGATTGCAAATAACCTGCCAAATCCATTTACTGGCTACAAACATATCACAAAATCCTATAATCCTGCAACAAGTGTGCCCGAAAGAGTGGAGGTACACCAACAAAACCACTCAACTCCTTGTTCAAAACAAGAGGGGGAGAAGTACAACCACACAGCAGGATTCAGCTTCTTGCAAGCAACAAAGGAAACTGAGGAAGAAACCCTCAGAATCAGTAAATGCAAGTCAACTTCACGTTGATAGACACAAAATGGGTAGTATACACCCGTGGATGGAAAACCATCACAACCCAGCTCAATAGTGCATACAATGACTGGGATATCGGAATACCTAGACTTGACCGTATTGGGAAACCACGAAGAGTCATCAAAGGTAAACAAGATTTCCATCAAACCTCATACATTCTGGAGAATCTTATAAATGAAAGCCTACAATTGTCGACATATATTTCTCAGCAATGATTGCAAACAACCTTTACAATGATCCGGATCCAAAGACCATGGCCATGGCAGAGTTCAAAACACTCGCTTGGACTGGACTCAATCAAAGGATGCAATCCGAGAAGAAATAGCCTTGCTCAATAAAGGAAGGTATACACAAAAGAAATACCTACACCAGTTTTCGTCCAAGAACGGAATGAGAACAACAAGGTGGTGAGTCAATAGCAAGGCATGTAGCATAAGGGTTCACGCAGATACCCAAAATACATAATCTCTGGATACAAGTGGAATCAATTTCCGATAACTTGTCTCAATGGCAGTACAAATCATCTATTTATGCAGTTGATAGATGTAGTGGCCATATATTCATGCGTCACTTGATTCAGACATATAGGTTCCCCATGGGAATCCCAATTTTGAATCCAAATACAAATCGCAACATGCATAGTGTAAACTCAATAAGTCACTACATGACTTACAATAGTCGAAACAAATTTGGTACAACCGACTTAGTGAGTTCCTTATACAAAGGGATTACTCTAACAATGATGATTGCTCACACATGTTCATCAAGAAATCCTTAAAAGGGTATTCATAAAATCAGTGTATATTGATGATTATAACATCACTCGCAAGACACAAGATAGAGATGAACCATGTAATCATCTTGAGACGGAATCTTAGATGAAGGATGTAAACAAAGTATCAAACTTTACTTTAGCTACAATTCGAGCACCTTCACTCAAGAAATATGGTACATCATTTTGCCTATATCCAGGAATTATTGGAGAAATTCAAATCATGGACAAGTCATATCCATCTAATTCTATGGTTATTCAATCTCTAGACGTAGAGAAACATAGATTCATACCATGGAAAATGGAAAAGAGATGTTGTGACATAATGTTCCAAATCTCAGTGCCATTGGACCTAACACTAGTGGACAGGAACAAGAGTATCTTTCGATATCTCCAAGGCACCAAATATCTTGACCTATTTGCTATTTTAGAGAAATCTAAACTCCAATATCATCGGATACGCTGATACTAGCAATTTATATGATCCCCACAAAGCTATATATCACATAAGGGCTTCATGTACCTACACGGTTGGCTTGCCATGCCATTGAAGTCTTCCAAACAGACTCTATGACTACACCCACCTATCATTCTAAAATACAAGGCTTCACATTGATATGTGGGGCTTTACGGAATGGTAAACCACATTCAACATTCATGCTCTAGTGGTTCTATAGAATCACCAACTATTATCTACAAGATAATAATACTTGTGTTGCTCAAATGCAAACAGGTTATACAGAAGCAATATCACTAAGCATATTGCCCATATATTGTAAGGATCAGGGGGAGTCTCTCTGTGAATTATAACCCATTCAAACATTATATTACACTCTTTTTCCCTTTATGAGTTTACTCTCATGGTTCTCATCAAGGTTTTTAATGAGGTAATATCAACACAAGAATATATGTCATACCTCCTATTTTCCCCACTGGGGTTTTTAACGGATGTACACAAGGCATATTAATTGTCGTCTAAACTTAACAATGAGTTTTATCCCTTTGAGGTTTTCTCATATAAGTTATAAAAGAGACAATAATCATTATATGTTGTATCATTTTCTCCTTACTTTTCCCACTGGGTTTTAAAGGAGTTTTCACAACATATCAAATACTATTCTCCTCATATTTTTCCCACAGGGTTTTTGGGGAGTTATTCAACAATTATACGCTTTTTGATCGAAGACAAAATATTCTCAAGATTATACAAGTAGTACAAGATACAAGAGAAGCAGCTTTGTACAAGGGGAAGTGTTGAGAATCAAAACGTCTCCCCTACGGAAGCGGAGAGGAGCAACTGCCTCCACAACCACCGACTTAGTTTTCCCCACGTTTTTCTTGTGTACAAACCGCTAGTGGCAGTTGCCACTTTGTAAACCGACATACTCCTGTATAAATAGGCCTCTGGCCAGATCAATAAAGCAGTAGTTTTCATTCCATTCTAACACATGAGAGCCCGCTTCCACTCTCTCTCCTCCATGTAAGCATAAATATAATATTTAAATCCTTACAGCCTGCTGACTGGAACTTATTGTACTTGCTCTAAGGGATAATTTGTGGCTCAATTTTTGCACGGAAATAATTGCACAATCAAACCATTTATTTTGGGAGTGCGTCTTGTCATCTTGTGCAGTTGTGCTCGAGTGGGATTCACGGGAACATGCGCCATGCAGTTACTGACAACATGCACTAGTACCTCAAAGCCTTTGGCGTCCCTTTTATCCAGATCGGTGCCCTACATAGGCACCACACGCAACGCAAGGCAGGGTCAAACACGGTAGTGAGTTTTTTTTTTTTTTTCGCGAAACAACACGGTAGTGAGTTGGTGATCCCGAGATTAGTCGAACTCCGTACACTGCAAAGTTAGTTAGTGATGGTCACGGTAGGTACGGCTGAATGTAACGTTCCATCTCTCATTTATTTCCTCTACTGGTCATATATAGCTTGCGCATGAAACTTGCCAAAACCTTACCCTTTGCACGATGGATGCGTTCCCGGTTCCGTGTCTTTGGGGTACGGTTGGACAGAGCGACATAAATAAACAAAAGTTTATGGACGAAAGAGCAGTTGACATTAACTGAAAAAACAATTAATGCATCTATTGTGAGTGATCACGAGTATCAATCGTTATTCTTTTCGAAGCCAGGAGTAGGATCAAATGTTCTGACCTGGTTATATGTACTACCTCTAGTTCGAAAAAACTGTCGTGCAAAGTAAACAGCCGTAGTACAAAATGCATGCATAAGTCCCGACAGTGGCGGAGCGAGCACAGTGAGCTAGCCTGGGCAAAGTCTTGAAGACTACTGAACCATGGTCGTTTGCCCATAAAAAGAGTGAGTAATTCTTCGTTACAAGCTAAATATTTAATGAGGGATACTAGGCATAGCCCGGGCAGCTGCCCAGGCTAGCCGGGCTGAAGCTCCGCCACTGAGTCCCGACAATTATTCCGGACCGGAGGGAGTAGTATTGTATTTGTCAAATACTAGTGAGTTTGAGTATTGAAATGGATAAAGCAAGTGTAGTTATCGAAAAACTCCCACACGATCACACACGAACATGTCTTTTTTTTGCGGGTCACACACGAACATGTCAACACCTAGGTGGCAAGCAACTACTAGTATTTCAATTATTCATGTGCGCGCTGAGGCATGAATCCATGGTTCATATATATGGGGCACAGGCAAAACCAAGTTTCGCGGGACTAATTAACAAACAAGCAACACATGACAAAAATGTCAACGTCTGAAATCAAAATCCCATTTCGTGCGGACATGCAAGTATGCAACTAGCATTTTCAGATGCACGTGTAAATATCGATATCTAGGGCAAGCATTCGGGGAACACTAGGGATACACGCACCCTCGTGTCAGAAAATACACTTTCTCGGTTATGAAATAGTGCCCGGGGGAATTCATCATATACATGCCTATTGTGCAAAAGTACGGTTTGATAGCAAAAGTTAATACTCCCTCCGATCCTAAAAAATTCTCGCCACTTATGCTATGGGTTTGTACCTGTTTAGTTGTTTCCTCACGTCACTTAAAGTGGATCGGAGGTAGTACTAGAAATGCCCAATTGTTTTTTCGAAACCGAAGGCCAAATGTCTAAATATATTAATTAAGGAGAATATGATCGTTCGGTTAATTGACAAAAAATGCAAACACGACCAACCGAGCTGACACACAATAGAGACACGACACACACTGTCGTGGTAGCATTCGGGTGTTATCGTTTTCAATTCTCCTTGAGTAAGCTACCCTAACTTCGCCATCAACTACCGTCCATGACGTCCTCACCACAACATGCTCATAATGCCACACTAAGAATAGCCAAACCACCAGCCACACATAGCGATTACAGGGCATCCACGGATCCGAGGCGGGCCACGAAGAGAACTATACAAAGCCAGTGTCACGAAGGATCACAGTCACATACCACGGTGAATACGCAGACACGTTGAAAAGATGACTACCACAACCTTGTCGTGACTCCGTCCTCACACATCCTCATACCCGATGCTACACTAGCCGTCGACAATCACCATTGTGAACCACGAGTCCCTCCAGCCAGATCCAACTTCAAGATGGTGCCCTCTAGAGGAAGACACGTTGCAATGCCAACGTCATTTTATCCGGGAATCCCAGATGTAAGGTTTTTCCCGAAGCAACTAGGGTAGGTAGATAGGAACACACTAACGACTCCTCAATCAAGGTGACGTCACCCACAGACGTTGTCGTCAGTCCCGACCCATCCGGGCTTTCACCCGTTATCCTGCCTCTGTAGCCCAAGCGCAAAACCGGATGATCCCCTACAACTAGTCACCACCCATCCATAGAGAGCCCAGTGTAGGCCCGTTGACCTAGGGTTGGCATCCACCGGATCTGGATCCCTGCGGCTTGCCGCAAGGTCGACCGATGTCGACCGAGGCTGCTACCTGGAGAGCCACAGAGCTGAACCATGTGTTGGAAGCCAGAGCCATGTCAACCAACGCATCTGATGCATGACCTTGATGTCTCGTCGAGAGCCACATTGCGCAATACCAGCATCAAGAGGGAGGGAGGGGCAGTGTTGCGTACGCCACCGCAACGGCCAGATCATTGCAGCCGTCTGTTTTCTCCAAGCTTGTATCAATAGTAACCGATGATGTGAGAGACACTAATTTTTCTTTCATTTTTTTTGTTTTGTTTTGTTTGTATGAACCTTGATAGCCAATTTGAGGCTTTATTTGCACAGCAGGACGCATCTTGGGCCTTCCGGCTAAAAATAGTTGACATTTTTCCATTTATCATTGTTTTTAGAACAAAAATATGGCATTTTTTAAATAGAATTCTCTTGAACTTGGAATCAAATACTACAAATAAAATAAAGGACGTGGATGAGACCAAGCTCTAATTAAATCCCCATCCTTAAAATATCCACCATATGTTTCACCAAGAGTCAAATCATCTGTGTTGGTTCTCCTAAGTGCAAGGATCATATATTAGATAAGACACATAATAATTGTTAACTGTTGGTGACCGTCTACCAGAACAGTTAGAAACGAGACGACAGTGATTAGCAGCGACGAAAAAAGAGTTGGAGCCTAAGCAAGGTGGCTCTCGAGAGCAGAGTGCACTTTACTCAAACAAAACCCCAAAACGGCGAGGACAGCGAGATGTGGAAGAGGTAAAAGGAAGGAAAATATAAAACCAATTCCACTAACCACAATTGTTTGTTAAACCCGAAGGAGCCGAAAGGAAAGGGAGGCAGCGTCGCCGCTACCCACAAAGCTCCCACCTCTCCGGCTCCCCTCCATTATAACCACCCCCACAAAACAGAGAGCGTTGATGGACTCCGCGGCCGCTTGATTCCACCGTCCGATTTCAAACAGAAGAGCAGAGCTGCCTCGGATGGCGGAGCCGGGCGCGCTCTTCTCGCTCTCCGCGGCCGCCGTCGTGGAGGACGTGCTGCGGGAGCACGGCTGCCGCCTCAGCGACCGGGACCTCGCCTCCCGCAGGACCGGGGAAGCCGGTACGGCACTACTCTCACGACGTCGGCAGTTTTTTTAGTTGTTTTTGCCGCTTCGATCGTCTGGCTCACGTCGTGTGTGTCGCTGAATTTCGCTTCGGTTGGTGGTGCAGCGGCGAGGCGGAACGAGGCGGCGGGCTGGCTGCGCCGCACGGTGGGGGCCGTCGCCGGGCGGGACCTGCCGGAGGAGCCGTCCGAGGAGGAGTTCCGCCTCGGCCTCCGCAACGGCCAGATCCTCTGCAGCGCGCTCAACAGGGTCCACCCGGGCGCTGTCCAGAAGGCAAGCGCGCCGGCCTTGTGTTCGATCATTTGACTCTCTTCCGTCTCCCGCCGCGTCCGCTGTGCTGACACGTGATGTCACTTGCGCGCAGGTGGTCACGGCGGACTCGGTCGACGGCGCGGCGCTGTCGGCGTTCCAGTACTTCGAGAACGTGCGCAACTTCCTCGTGGCGGCGCAGGACATCGGCCTGCCGTGCTTCGAGGCCTCCGATTTGGAGCAGGTTCGTGTGCCCCCACGGCTACATGGCCTTGCTTGCAGCTCCAGCAAAGCGCCTATGATGACGGCATCTTTGCTTTAAACACACACACCCTCTCGTGGAGCTGTGACCCTGATGCACCTTTTTGCCTTTCTGACCACAGGGGGCAAGAGCGCCCGGGTGGTGAACTGTGTGCTGGCATTGAAGTCGTACGGTGACTGGAAGCAATGCGGGGGCACCGGGCTGTGGAAATTCGGGGGGAACTTGAAACCATCGGCTTCCGGCAAGTCCTTGGTGAGGAAGAACTCAGAGCCCTTCCGGAGGTGCCAATCGATGAACGAGGGGGAAGCGCCTTATGAGGAGGCTGGATTCAATGGCGATGCCCATCTTGATCAGGGCGACATGGTTAGCTCCATGCACTGTACCGTTGTTTTGTCATGGTTTTTTTGCGAGATTGCCTTAAATTTTTCAATGCTTAGTGCTTGATGTATTATTGTCTTGAAACAGTCGAGGTCACGTCCGCTGAAAATGCTGGTCAGCGCGGTTTTGTCTGACAAGAGGCCAGATGAAGTTCCACAGGTAGGTCAATCTGCTTCCCCAATTTTTTTTTCTTAGATGGTTTACTAATTCACTGTAATGTATGCCAATTGGATTCTCTTTGCCAACCGTGGTATTGTTTGTATGCAGCTCTTAGAGTCCATGTTGGGTAAACTCGTCGACGAATTCGAGAATCGCTTGAATAGCCAAAATGATTTGGTACGTTTGGTGTCATTTGCTCTTTACTTGTCCCGCGTCATTGTAATTCCTTCTAGTCTTCTACATAGTGACATATGGCACTGTGCAGTGCTTGCACTTGGCAATATGATAACTAAAATCAATCCATTGGGACAGGTGAAAGCGGCTCTGAAAAATAGTACGGACAGCACTAAATCCTTCTCAAAATCCAAGGTTCTGGTCGAGGCCACTCCTAATTTTAGTGGGAGAAAGGTAAGCTATAAACTACTTCTGTTTATGCTTCAGCGATGTTTAATCTTACTCTTGAGTAAAGTCTGTTCCTAACAGTGATAGCTGGGATTACTATTTTTGGTTTTCATCAAATGTTATCTTTTGTTTTATCCTCCATAGATGGATACATCAGAGATTTACTCCAAGCATAAACAAACAAAAAAAGGAACATCAGGGGAAGTGACACTGAAACAACATTCACTTCTCCAACAACAGTCAAAGCATGTTGAGGTAGTGTTTTCAGTTTTCATTACCCCTGGTCTTTGCATCGATGATGCATATGGATAACTTGTTTACACTTTCTTGATAGCGGTTACAATTTTCTTTTCATGTTTCTTGTCTCTAGGAACTTAAGGCTAATCTTCAAACAACAAAAGCGGGTATGGAGTTTATACGAATGAAGTACTCAGAGGACCTCAACGTATTAGGTAATATGAGTGTATTGACCATTTTCGGTGTTTCACTACAATATTTTTATATATTTTCACTTAGCACATTACCGTTTGCAAAATATATTTCAGGAAGGCATCTGTTTAGCCTTGCACATGCTGCCTCAGGTTACCACAAAGTTCTTGAAGAAAACAGAAAACTTTACAATCAGGTGCAAGATCTTAAAGGTATGCTTGTTAGAAAGAATAGTCACACTCTGTTTCTGGCCCAAGTAAGGAAAATTTTGGTACATTGGAAAAATGTAGTGTCTTAAATCTCAATTTTTTGTGTCTTGTTTCTAGGTAGTATCAGGGTATATTGTAGGATACGGCCCTTTCTACCTGGACAAGTCAGTTCTTCCACTGTGGGCTGCATTGATGATGGAAATATTACCATTATTAATCCTTCCAAATCTGGAAAGGAAGGCCGGAAATCGTTTAGCTTCAATAAGGTTTTCGGACCATCTTCAACTCAAGGTATTTTACCATGTCCTTCTAAAAAAATCACCATTTTATATGGAAGAAGATTCACGGTGTTTTCTGTTGTACAGATGAGGTGTTCTTAGATACCCAGCCCCTCATTCGCTCTGTTCTTGATGGGTACAACGTCTGTATCTTTGCATATGGCCAAACTGGATCAGGCAAGACATTCACAATGGTGAGGAGTGAGGACAATGCTAATAATTTCTCTAAGATGTGTGAACAATATAAGAAACCTTTATAGTTGTATTGCCAATTTATCATGCAGGTCTTGTGTATATGTTAACATCTTTTCTATTATTTTATATAGAGTGGACCCAAGAACATGACTGAGCAAACCCAAGGTGTAAACTATCGGGCACTTGGTGACCTATTTAACCTTGCTGAAAAAAGGAAAGGAACCTTTGTCTATGATATTGCTGTGCAAATGATCGAGATTTACAATGAACAAGTCAGGGATCTCCTCACTAATGACGGTCTCAACAAAAGATATCCTTTATGAAGTCATATTTCTGTCATAGTGTGTCAGTTTCCTTTTATTACATATTACTTTCACACAGAAATCCTTATACTGTCATAGTGTCATATCAATAATTTTCTTTAACAAATATATACATTAGAGATTCGGAATAATTCTCAAAATGGAATTAATGTTCCGGACGCAAGCCTTGTCCGTGTGGCTTCGACGATGGATGTAATGGAACTGATGAATATTGGGCACAAGAATCGTGCTGTGGGTGCCACAGCGTTAAACGACCGGAGTAGTCGTTCTCACAGGTAACTTCACAACTTTGGCTGTCCAACTAAATCACTTCAAAATATTTAACACAATAATGGATTATAATGCAATATTTTTGAAATCCTGCAGTTGTTTAACTGTACATGTTCAAGGAAAAGATTTGACATCTGGCAACATCATCCGTGGCTGCATGCATTTAGTTGATCTTGCAGGCAGCGAGCGGGTTGACAAGTCAGAGGTCACCGGAGAACGGTTAAAAGAAGCACAGCACATTAACAAATCATTGTCAGCCTTAGGGGATGTAATTGCTTCACTTGCCCAGAAGAATGCACACGTACCTTACAGGAATAGTAAATTAACACAACTCCTCCAAGATTCTCTTGGTAAGATGACTCTTGCAATTCTTAGTACACCAGTGCTGACTATTGAGCATAATTTGCATTATTTAACAGTTAAATATCAACATATCAACAGGAGGTCAGGCCAAAACCTTGATGTTTGTTCATATAAGCCCAGAAAGTGATGCTGTAGGAGAAACTATAAGCACCTTGAAGTTTGCCGAGCGCGTTTCTACTGTTGAACTTGGTGCTGCTCGACTTAATAAAGAATCCGGAGAAGTTAAAGAGCTCAAGGAGCAGGTTTGTTCCTGCTACTATACTACTCTGTGATCTTCTCTTGTTGCCCTTTCCTATTCAAGAAATTCACAATCTCTATTCCTTATCAGATTTCTCGACTCAAAACAGCATTAGCAATGAAAGATTCAGGATTGGAGCAAAACGTTACTCGCCACTCTGAGGCATTAAACACGAAGACGCCTTCTCCTGTTTTTAGGCGACAGGGCAGTTCCGATTTACTGTCTACCCAAACTAACTTCAGGCAACCAATGGAGGATGTCGGAAACATAGAGGTAATAATGTTGTTCACTTTTCCATTAGATCTTACATGTATCGTTTATGGTCCACACTATATGGTAAGTAAAAGATCCGCAAGTAATCTTAGTGCATTTATCGTATACTTACTGACACTGTCCTTTCAGTTGACATCTTCAGTATTTTAGACAATCATGCATGGTTTAATTTTTGTACAGGTTAGACCCAATCCTAAATTGAGACAAAAGAAACCGAGCTTTGATCTTCAGGATTTATTAGCATCAAATGATTCTCCTTCATGGCCGGATAGCAATTCAAAGGTGAATTTTCAGATGGGAGAAGAAAGGGAAACAGTTTGCGGGGATTGGATAGACAAGGTTGTGGTGAACAACAATCACTCTCTTGGTGATTGGGAAGGAGACAATGCTGCTTTACCTGACTTCTTTTACCAAAGATACCATTCAGGTTTGAGAGATGAGCAGCAAAGACCTCGGTTTTGCTCGACAAATACCGATGATTCCGATGACATTGACGTTGCAACAAGTGATTCCTCAGAATCAGATGCACTATGGCAGTTCAACGTTCAAAGCATGAATACTTCGGTTATTCAAAGTGGGTCAAAGATCAAGAAACCGCAGACGAAGATAAGAGATACCTCAGACACAAGGTAACCTTTTTTTATTATGTTGTTTACATTGCAGCAAACAAAGGTGTATATAAATTCGATTAGTGGCATGGGATGCAAAACACATAATCAGCCACCATAGAAAAAATCAGCTTATTTAAAGTAGTAGTGTGTTATGACTCAAAGCTAGGATTTATATTATATTTCATATGCAGAAATATTTAGGCAGGATTTGATTATGACTTCCAATGTACATTAATGACGCAGAACTAACATGTTTGCATACTATTCAAAAATTTACGTTTACTTGAATTTTTAGATGCTTTTGTACTGATTTGGATATTTGATCTCTGATTTTAGTTTTGAACTTTACTTTTTGAAATATTATTGAGTTGTCTTTTTAATGATTTCGGCCAAGTCTGCTTCTGTTTCTCAATTTTATGCTTGTTTTTTACATGGCAATATGAGGTTTTATTAACCATGGGTGGCAAAATCAGTAGGTGATCGATGTATCTTTGAAAAAAGAGGTAGAAGGTCTAAGACACTTAGTTTTCCCCATTGAGATCCACATTAAAAGCAATGCTAATTAGATCGAAATATGCTTCGTTATACAATATGTAATCAAAAGTCTTCCTTGCCCTTGAATGGTAATAGAAGTGTCAACATTGGATCTTCTGAATGAAATGTTAAAACAAATGGTCGCCCCTTAAAAAATCTATATCCAATCATATTATTATCTTTTACTTTCACTTGGTTTTGTAATGCTTTTGAAAAGAATTAGAATCAAGTAACTCAATACCACAGCAGACCATTGCATAGGATTATCAATATTCCTTCCTAAAGACTAATTATTTTGTTCTGGTTTTCTTAAATCAGGACCCCAATTCATTCTCAAATACCATCAGCGTCGAGAAAAGCCTCAAACGGACCAAACAGATCTGGAAGGCAACCTTTAAGTGGCAGCGATAGCAGAAGGCTTTCATCAAATGGTAGACACTCTGGTACGAAGTAGGGACTGCTAAAATGACCGTGTGCATTTTTTTCTTGGTTTTCTTTCAGTGTTTGTCATGAGGGGTTGCAAGGTTGTTCTCGAAGTACAGCAATGAGTGACAAGAAGTCCAATTGATTGTGTCAGTGTGGTGAGTTGTGATCTCAGCAGCTGGTGTGTGAGGCCATTAGCCTTTTTTTTATTGGCCTGTCAGGCTATGTTGAGTTTTTGGCAATTCTTTGTGTCATGTCCATAATATATAAAATAATGAAAAGAAAGGAGATGTGTTCATTAAAAGCTGTTGCCTTATTTCTCTCGTTGAATACTTTAATCTTTTCAGAAATGCTCTTTGCAACGATTTTGGTTCACGTTCTAAAAATCTTAAACCAGCGTTTCTTTTTATTTGTTTGGAATTCTTCCGAATGTATATATGATTTCCATGGGTCCACTCTCATTGAAATTCATAGCCGTGTCTGTTGATACTTGATAGTTGCCCATTCCAGCGAATGTGAAAAGAAAATCCCCTTCTAATTTTATGTGTCTGACTGGGCTGCAGGTAAGGGTGTCAGGCGGCGCCCGAACCCGGCCCGCATAAGCTTAAAATAGGCAAGCATAGTATTGATTATTTATGATCAGATTTGATCATTTTTGAACTAAAAAAGTGCTAAGCGGGCCTATGCAGGCCGCCGCTTGAAACCTGAGCTGCAGGGCATCCTGGAAATAAGGCTTTCCAATAGGTAATGAAGCTTAAAATTTTAAGTGACTGATTGCCCTGAACAGTCTATGAAGCTTAAATTTCAGTTTTTCTGTTGCAGAAATGCCGCATGACTCCTTGTGCAACAAGGATGAATGCAAAATGTGTAATGGAGTAGTGGCTTGTTTTCATTTGCTTTTGTTTTAGCAGGGCAGGTGTCGCAGATGCGAACACGCACCAGTACTACAGAACCCAAGGGATGTGCAAAGCGCTGCAGGAATATAGAATAAAAGAAGAGCAAATGATATCAGCATTAACAAATCTATCACCCAGTTACATAATCACCCAAGTGATATAATATCGAAGTATCGACTGTTCATATATAATTCGATCAGCATAAACAGAAATATATAAAGCAACCATTATATCTTTGGCAAATTCCCACTCTAAAGTGTCACTCTTTTGAGAAGCTGAATTCTAACTTCTGATACGGTACTGTTTTGGAAAGCTGATATTGCAATGTGGCACATGTATCACATTAAAGTTGTTAGCGTCCACTCAGATTTAGCCTAGCACTCGGCCTAGTTTTAGATGTTTATGCGCACAGGGCCCAGCTACAAACGGAGAGCCCACATCGTCATTTGGTATCAGAGCCAGCATCGTCATGCCCGCCTGGGGGGCTTCCCAGGGGATGGGATGTTAGGACCCTTCTGTTGACCGTGGAGGCTGCTCAGTTTAGTCCCACCTCGCCTAGGGGAGGATGTCGGGGGAACACTCAATGGGTTAACCCGAAGCCCACAAGTGAAGTGCGGCTTATCATAAGTTCACGGCCGCGCCGTCGATGGGCCTGCACGGAGACGATCCGACCTAAGATCACGACATGCCCAGGGAAAGATCTAGAAGATTGGAGATAACTTGGCTTGGAAGACAAGAAGACGATTAGTCTTCAAGTAGGACTCTGGCTTACACTTTCCTAAAGGGAAAAGCTTTTCTTGTAACCTGGCGAGCCTCCGTGTATATAAGGAGGGCTCGCAGGATGAAGCTCTCAAGTCTCAAACCCTAGAACTCAAGGCAATTCTACACAGCGAATGGCAACCCTTGTAACACCATATTCATATCAATTCCAATCTAGGATAGGCAGGAAGTAGGTCTTTACCTCAGAGCGAGGGGTCGAACCTGGGAAAACATTGTCTTCCTCATGCCCTGTGATCCTAAGCTCGGAGACGCTTGACTCGCGCAAATCCCACACCTACGAAGTCATCACCATGACATATGCCGTGACAAACTGATTGCGTGGATCACACGTTCGTTGGGAGACCCCAAGAGGAAGGTATGATGCAGTGTAGCAGCAGTTTTCCCTCAGTATGAAACCAAGGTTTAATCGAACCAGTAGGAGCAAGAAATCACTTCTGAAGGTTGTCAGTGGCGCGCTGACGTGGAACTGCACACAACACAATCAAACTACTTTGCCCCAACGAAACAGTGAGGTTGTCAATCTCACCGGCTTGCTGAAAACAAAGGATTAAACGTATGGTGTGGAAAACAGTAGTAAATTGCAGAGAATGAAAAGGAACATGTTTGCAGTTGGTTGTATTATCAGTGTAAAAGAATGGACCGGGGTCCACAGTTCACTAGTGGTGTCTCTCCATAAAAGATAACTAACATGCTGGGTGAACAAATTACAGCTGGGCAATTGACAAAATATTGAGCGCATGACAATGCATATATATGACATGATGATTACTATGATATTCATGTGGGCATTACGACAAAATACATAGACCGTTATCCAACAGCGTCTATGACTAATAATCCACCGCCAGGTTGTCATCCGAGTTCCCCGTTGGTATTAAGTTGCAAGCAACGGATAATTGCATTAAGTAATGTGCGTAATGTAAACAAATGCATTAGACCTAACGGCGCACCCTTAAGCTAAGCATCGGTTATTTTATCCCTAGTGGCAACAGCACATCCACAATCTTAGAAGTTTGTCACTCTCCCAGATTACCGGAGGCATGAACCCACTATCTAGCATAAATACTCACTCTTGGAGTTACAAGCATCTACTTGGCCAAAGCATCTACTAGTAACGGAAAGCATGCAAGATCATAAATAACATATAAGATAGATTGATAATCAACTTGACATAGTATTCAATATTCATCGGATCCCAGCAAACACAACATGTAGCATTACAATAAGATGATCTTGATCATGATAGGCAGCTCACAAGATCTAAACATGATAGCATAAAGTGGAGAGACAACCATCTAGCTACTGCCATGGACCCGTAGTCCAAGGATGAACTACTCACGCATCACTCCGGAGGCAGGCATGGTGATGTAGAGCCCTCCGGTGATGATTCCCCTCTCCGGCAGGGTGCCGGGAAGAGCTTCTGAACCCTCCCGAGCTAGGGTTGACGGCGGCGGCGTCTCTGGAACTTTTCGTGGATAATGGCTCGGGTATTTAGGGTTTTCGCGTCGGGAAGAATAAATAGGCGAAAGGGCGGCGGCTGCGAGCCACGAGGGCCCCACACCACCCCACGGCGCGGCAGGGGGGCCCGCGCGGCCCCATGGTGTGGGTGCCACGTGGCTCCCTCCTCTCTCCTTGGACTCCGTGTTCGTGTTGGAAAAATAGGAGGTTCTGTCCAAGTTTCGTCCAATTCCGAGAATATTTCCAGACTAGCTTTTCTGGAATACAAAAACAGCAGAAAACAGGAACTGGCACTGTGGCATCTTGTTAATAGGTTAGTCCCAGAAAATGCATAAAAATGCTATGAAGTGTATATAAAACATGTAACAATTGGTATAATATCAACATGGAACATCAGAAATTATAGATACGTTTGAGACGTATCAAGCATCCCCAAGCTTAGTTCTACTCGTCCTCGAGTAGGTAAAACGATAAAAACAAAATAATTTCTGAGGTGACATGCTACAATCATAATCTTGATCAAATATATTGTAAAGCACATGTTATGAATGAAGTGATCCAGGTCAATGGTCTATAGTTTGCTAGCAAGTAGATAATGAGCAAACAACTGAATCATATAAGCAAAAACTTTTCATGAATAGTACTTTCGAGACAAGCATCAAAGAGTTTTGCATAAGAGTTAACTCATAAAGCAATAGATTCTAAGTAAAAGGTATTTAACCAACACAAAGGAAGATTTAAGCTTCAGCAATTGCTTTCAACTTTCAACATATATATCTCATGGATATTTGTCAACACAAAGCAATATAATAAGTGCAATATACAAGCATATAAAAATTGTTGCACCAAAGTTGACACTAGTGTTTGCTTCTAAGATAGAAAGAAGTAGGAAAACTGACTCAACATAAAAGTAAAAGAAAGGCCCTTCGCAGAGGGAAGCAGGGATTAAATCATGTGCTAGAGCTTTTTAAGTTTTTGAAATCATATAGAGAGTAAAAATAAGTTTTGAGAGGTGTTTGTTAATTGTCAACGAATCAGAAAATGGAAAGTACAATATGACCCCTGCCAACCAGACTTTTAAGAGCGGCTCCCATGAAGGACGTTATTTCTACCAGCAAGGCAGATCATCCCTCTTTCTCTTTTGTTTACACATGCAGATATTTCACTGTTTGTCATTGCTTGACTGATAAATCAGGGCAAAAATGTGAAGAGAATTAAGCGGTTAAAGTTGTAATTAATTGGGACTGGGCACCCCATTTGCCAGCTCTTTTTGCAAAATTAATGGATAAGCGGATGTATATGCCGCTAGTCCGGTGGTAAAGTCTGTTTGACAGTTGACATAAAGACATCCACCCCGTCCTCATGAGCTTGGTAAACATTGACACAAAATAGGAGTAATAAAGTTTGAATAGTTTAAAGGTAGCACATGAAAAATTTACTTGGAATGGCAAGGAAATACCACATATAGGTAGTTATGGTGGACACAGATGGCATGGATTTTGGCTCAAGGTTTTGGATGCACGAGAAGCATTCCCTCTCAGTACAGAGTTTAGGCTAGCAAGGTTATTTGAAGCAAACACAGGATATCAACCGACACAGCAAGACTTATATGAAAACATATTGCAAGCATTATAAGACTCTACACTGTCTTCCTTGTTAACCAAACCCTTTTACTAGAAAATATCTAGACCTTAGAGATACCAATCATGCAAACCAAATTTCAACGAGCTTTACGGTAGTTCTTCATTAATAGGTTTTAACTACATGATACAAAAGCTTAAACATGAACTACTTGATAACTCAAAACAATTGACAAGTATCAAATTATCCAATACAGTGATCTACAAGAATATGTAAGCTTTTTCCATTATACCATCTACCACATGCAACATTTTCTGTTCCAACCAAACACCAATCAATTTATTTCAACATAAACTCTCCAAACAATTATAAGTGAAGCAAGAGAGTACTTTCTTTAAAAGAACTAACAGCTCTGAATAAGAGATGCATGCAAAACAGGAGCTAAAAGCATAGCAATAGCTAGATAAGAATACTCAACAAGTATAAGTGAAGAATAGGAGTATTCATATGAAAAAGCGGAGCGTGTCTCTCTCCCAATCAAGAATGCTGGGTCCAATCAAGTTGACCATAAGAAAAATAAAATACTGAAAATAAAAGCACACAGACGCTCCAAGTAAAGCACATATGATGTGAAAGAATTAAAATATAGTTTCACTAGAGATGACCTGATAAGTTGCTGATGAAGAAGGGGATGCCGGCCCCAAGCTTAGACGCTTGAGTCTTCTTGAAATATGCTGGGGTGATCCATGGGAGCATCCCCAAGCTTAAGCTCTTCACTCTTCTTGATCACATTATATCATCCTTCTCTCTTGACCCTTGAAAACTTCCGCCACACCAAACTCAAGTAATTCTCATTAGAGGGTTAGTGCACAATCAAAAACTCACATGTTCTATAAGGACACAAACATGACCGTTACTTTTAACATTAGCTACTGCCACTGATGTTATGTGAAGCTCTTCACCCTAAAAAAGAATTCCACTCAACACTAGTAAAAGAGAGAATGCGAAAAATAAAAGACAGAATCTGTCTAAACAGAACAGTCCGCAAAGACGAATTTTTTCGAGGCACTTACGTTGCTCAGATCGAAAAACTTTAAACTAACGAAAGATGCGTACATATCTGAGGATCACGCACAAAAATTTGCAGATTTAAATAATTTTTCTGTGATTTTACAGAATTAAAACGGTGAACAGCAGAAATCTGTTCCTGCGCAGAAATCCAAATCTAGCATCATCTTCCTATTAGAGGCAATACTTGGCACAACAATGCGATAAAATAAAGATACAAAGGAATTGTTACAGAAGTAAACAACTCCTTGACTCAAAAAAAAATTGCAGAAATAAAATAATGGGTTGTCTCCCATAAGCGCTTTTCTTTAACGCCTTTCAGCTAGGCGCAGAAAGTAAGAATCAAGTGTTTCCAAGTGATGAAGCATCAACAGAAAGGTTGGAAGTTTTCTCAACAATGCATTGTATCTTATCTATATAAGTTTCAGAAACTCCTCTTTCATTACTTTTAGGCACACTATCCTCATCAAATAAATTTTCAGGAACAATCCAATCAAAATTCTTTTCTAGTGCCTCATGCATTCCTACAACTTAAAAGGTATTGGTATCTTAACTTCCCCTCATAATTAGTTTCTTTAGTGTACTTAAGCCTCTCTTTTTCAGTTTCTCAAGTGTATTAGCAACATCAATATAATAGCCAAGCATCTTATATCGAATAAAAACTTTTCTAGCTTCTCTAGCAACATCACCAAATTCTTTAAGCAAGGTTTCTAGAACAAAATCTTTCTTTTCACCATCTTCCATATCATGAAGTTTAAGAACATATGCTGCATTATAGGATTCAGATTGACAAACCTAGCTTCCAACATGTGAACTAGAGAAGCTGTAGCAATTTCATAATTTGGAGCAAGTTCTACCAAGGATCTATCTTCAAAATCTTTAAGCCTACTAATGTGACCCAAGAATTCTCAATGTTATCTCTTCCAATGATAGACCCACTACCCACAGATATGTCTTTTAAAGTAACTTAGGGAGAAGCATGATGAAATAAAAAAACTAAACAAAAATAAACTAGATGCAAGTAACTAATTTTTTTGTGTTTTTGATAAATAAAGCAAACAAGACTAAATAAAAATAAACTAAGCAAGACAATAACAAAGTAAAGAGATTGGAAGCGTGAAACTCCCCTTGCAGAAATCCTCTTGCTCCCCGGCAACGGCGCCAGAAAAATGCTTGATTGCGTGGATCACACGTTCGTTGGGAGACCCCAAGAGGAAGGTATGAAGCAGTGTAGCAGCAGTTTCCCTCAGTATGAAACCAAGGTTTAATCGAACCAGTAGGAGCAAGAAATCACTTCTGAAGGTTGTCAGTGGCGCGCTGACGTGGAACCTGCACACAACACAATCAAACTACTTTGCCCCAACGAAACAGTGAGGTTGTCAATCTCACCGGCTTGCTGAAAACAAAGGATTAAACGTATGGTGTGGAAAACAGTAGTAAATTGCAGAGAATGAAAAGGAACAATGTTTGCAGTTGGTTGTATTATCAGTGTAAAAGAATGGACCGGGGTCCACAGTTCACTAGTGGTGTCTCTCCATAAAAGATAACTAACATGCTGGGTGAACAAATTACAGCTGGGCAATTGACAAAATATTGAGCGCATGACAATGCATATATATGACATGATGATTACTATGATATTCATGTGGGCATTACGACAAAATACATAGACCGTTATCCAACAGCGTCTATGACTAATAATCCACCGCCAGGTTGTCATCCGAGTTCCCCGTTGGTATTAAGTTGCAAGCAACGGATAATTGCATTAAGTAATGTGCGTAATGTAAACAAATGCATTAGACCTAACGGCGCACCCTTAAGCTAAGCATCGGTTATTTTATCCCTAGTGGCAACAGCACATCCACAATCTTAGAAGTTGTTGTCACTCTCCCAGATTACCGGAGGCATGAACCCACTATCTAGCATAAATACTCACTCTGGAGTTACAAGCATCTACTTGGCCAAAGCATCTACTAGTAACGGAAAGCATGCAAGATCATAAATAACATATAAGATAGATTGATAATCAACTTGACATAGTATTCAATATTCATCGGATCCCAGCAAACACAACATGTAGCATTACAATAAGATGATCTTGATCATGATAGGCAGCTCACAAGATCTAAACATGATAGCATAAAGTGGAGAGACAACCATCTAGCTACTGCCATGGACCCGTAGTCCAAGGATGAACTACTCACGCATCACTCCGGAGGCAGGCATGGTGATGTAGAGCCCTCCGGTGATGATTCCCCTCTCCGGCAGGGTGCCGGGAAGAGCTTCTGAACCCTCCCGAGCTAGGGTTGACGGCGGCGGCGTCTCTGGAACTTTTCGTGGATAATGGCTCGGGTATTTAGGGTTTTCGCGTCGGGAAGAATAAATAGGCGAAAGGGCGGCGGCTGCAGAGCCACGAGGGCCCCACACCACCCCACGACGCGGCAGGGGGGCCGCGCTGCCCCATGGTGGGTGCCACGTGGCTCCTCCCTCTCTCCTTTGGACTCCGTGTTCGTGTTGGAAAAATAGGAGGTTCTGTCCAAGTTTCGTCCAATTCCGAGAATATTTCCAGACTAGCTTTTCTGGAATACAAAAACAGCAGAAAACAGGAACTGGCACTGTGGCATCTTGTTAATAGGTTAGTCCCAGAAAATGCATAAAAATGCTATGAAGTGTATGTAAAACATGTAACAATTAGTATAATATCAACATGGAACATCAGAAATTATAGATATGTTTGAGACGTATCACAAACCCACGACAGTTGGCGCCCACCGTGGGGCCTGCCGTCAAAGGCGTCACGTTCCAAGCGGGATCGAAACCGAGACTCGAAGACATCGTCATCGGCCAAGTCGAACAAATCAACGGCGTTCCCTTTATCGATGACTCGGAGTGGGGACCGGAAGCGGACCACATCGAGTTTGGATACGTCGTCCCCTTCGGATCTGTAAAGGTCTTTGTCGGATCCATCAGTCGCGGATCTTTCGACGCGGCTCAAAGTGGAGAGCTAGGAGGAGAGTTGCGACCCATCAGGGTCTGCGTGCCTGAATAATTCAAGCAAGATATTGAAGAAGGATTAGCATCCAGCTTACCTAATTCAATCTCGACATCGATGCTAGATAAAAAGGAGGTCTTCGGAGTTGAAGAAATTGAGGCCATCAGGGCCGATCTCTGCGATGAAGCACAGAGAATCACGACTGAGCACGGGAAACTCCAAGAGGAAAATCGACGACTTCAACGGAGCAGCGGCGGCTCGAACAACACGCTGCCCGTATGTCGCCTGACGAGGGAAACCAGGTGACAGCATCAGAGTTACGACATCACGCATTGCCCAAAGAAAATAGCCCGACACCACCACAGCTTCCGCCACAAAAAATTCTACGACGATTGAATGCCATGATAGCCCGGAAAGCAACGTACATGCGGCGATTGGAATATTGTCAAGGATGAAGCCAGTTGGCGATACGCGGGCCGATGAGGAGGCAAGACATGCTATCGAGCTATTGACCACTGCCGTCCTGCAGCAAGCAAATATGTATGGGGTCACGCCTAACGAGCCGCCCCACGAAACAGCGTGGAGTTCAACAGGACGCTACACAGAAGAAATAGTCAACCAACTGGGAGATCTTCAAATTGCACCATACAAAGAGACCAACATGGCAGGGGCAGAGTTAGTGCTTGACACGACTCAAACACCTCGTGCCGCCCTTGAGTCGCGCGCAACGTGCCCGACATCAGCGAGTACCTACTCGCTACTGAAAGGGCCGGCGTGCTTTGGAGACAAAATAAGGCTTGCCCGTTTCCCCCCAAATTTCGAAGAGTCACGAGGAATTACCAGCTACCGCGCGGATCAAGATCCTGCCTCATGGATAGAAAATTGTGAAATAAACATGACCCGGATCGATGTGACCTAGGAAATACGTGCCAAATATCTTCATATAGCACTGGAAGGCGAGGCTATACTCTGGCTCCGAAATCTACCGGCAAAATCTATAAACACCTGGGGAGAGCTAAAGAGCAAATTCATCAAGAATTTTCAGAAAGAAAGTAAGCAACTTAATACCCTAGAGGACTTGAGGCAATGTGCCCAAAGGGCTGATGAGTCAAGTGGCGATTGGATAAAACGAGTCGCAGACATCATTACCTCCTCCAAAGACATACCGGTGAGCTCTACAGTATGGGTCATGAAGGAGAACTGTAGATTTGAGCCGCTGGCACACAAGCTGGGTCGCGCGGAGCACAAGATTGACATTTTCAAAAAGCTTCTAGCAATAGCAAACAAGTACGCTGGTACGGAGGAGATAGAGGGCGACCTTCACCGTACCCCAAAGAGGAAAGAACAGGTGGAGCAGGTTAGGCGCCGCAAATCTCGACCAAGGGAACAAAGAGAGGGTAAGATATCTCGCCCAGTCGGTCTTGAGGGAATCTTCCATAGCCCCTACGACTTACACCGTAGAAGAGATGGAAGGCCAGCAGGGCACACCAAGGCTCAATGCAACTACTACCGGCGTTGGAGAGAAGGCAACTCAGAAGGAGAGGCGCGGCGCGAACAAGTGCAGTATGATGAGGAAGAGGCGGATTTCAGCCAAGAATCGCGTACCTCCTTCAGAAGGTACTCGGGACAATTTCACACCGTGGCAGTACGAACAGAAAAAAATAGAAGACAGTTGGGAAGCGACTGGAGAAATGACCAAATACCGGTACCGGAGCGACGACGTCGTTGGGTGAAAAGGTCGGTTGTACGGAGTCGCGATGACCACCCCCCAGAAATAAAAGATCCAGGACAACTTGCCCTTGTAGTCGCGCCACAGGTCGCAGGATACAAATTGAGCAAAGTATTAATGGACGGAGGGAGCAGGGTAAACATCCTATACTATGACACGTTTCACAGAATGAACATACCAGACTGGCGACTCCAACCAACAAGAACAACTATTGACGGCATAGTCGCAGGATTGTTGACACGCCCAATAGGAAAAGTAACTCTCGAAGTCATCTTCGGGACCGAGTGAAACTTTCGCACAGAGTTCCTGAGCTTCGAGGTCATGGATGTAAAAAGTTCATATCATGCATTGTTTGGAAGGGATGCCTACACAAAATTCACTGCAAGATCCTGCTATGTATACTTACAACTAAAGATACCTGGTCCAAATGGAGTTATTACCGTACATGGAGACAGACAAAAGGCTCTGGAGTGCGAAGAAGGAGACTCAGCATTAGCAGAAGAAGCTTGCATTGCAGGATCCTCACATAGTTATAAAATGCCAACAATCCTCCGAAGTCCTAAACACGTAGTTGAGTCGCGACACGGTCAAGCCGTAGGAAACATGGGGAGAAGAGTGAACTTCATCCATGGGGTCACACATCAGGAAGATGTAGACGCAAACGTTGCATTGATACAAAGGGGAAACGGGGAATGGCGTATGTGTATAGACCCTACCTCAGTCAACAACAATGGTCAAAGAGGACGGCTAATTATACAAGCCAACAACAGCAAGGCAAGAAATCAGCATAAGTCGTCATCCAGTGCGACTAGAGTCTTGGGATATCCACAAGGTGCCTAAACATGAAAAAGCAACAGAGCTATCATGCTCGCATTGAGTCGTGCATAACGACTCAATTATGAACCATCCAGGGTTCGTGTGGCGCCCTGACCCGACTGCTATACATTGATGCTGTGTCACCGGTTAAGCGATACAACCGGAGGTTACGGGTTTACCAATCCCCGGCCAAAACCTTTGGCAGGCGTTGCTGGGTACACCTCACTCCAGACAACGCAACACCCCGATTGATGCCTCAACACAGGCACAACTATCAAAGCATAATAGTAAGATCAAGACTTGTGGAACAACTGGCACATCACAGACTCTACGACACAAAACATTATAAGCAACTCTTATAATAGAGAAAGATAGCCAAAGTTACAAACAGGGGTCACCGACCCAACAATACATCAAGCGGAAGCGAAGGGCGTTGTTCTAAACAACAAGAACCAGAATATGGCCTAAGAGGCCTACAAATAAACATCACAGCGCCAGCTATTCCGAGATGTCCCAAGCTGCCACCTGGGAACCCCAGACTACCCGTCGACGTTCCTGAAACAAAGCAAAGACGTTGAGTTCGACGAACTCGCAAGATTAAGAGCTAATATATGCTCCATGACTGGCTTTCAAAGGTTTTATAGCTGTTTTGCATAAAGCTGATTTTATTTTAAATAAACAACAAACCCATGGCATCGACTAAACAGAGTAATTTTAAAGAGAGGTAAGAAGTACTCTTTTCTTGGAGATCACCTTCTCAACAACATCACCATCATCACCATCATTGTACCTGTTCATCAAAGGCACCTCCCCGAATCACCCTCGAGGAAGCTCACCTTAACATTCTTGAGTGGTACCTCTAGTACCCAGTTTTTAATCATTCCGTTAAAGTTATTCTATGATCCTACCTTCACTTCCCAAGTCGTCCATAACCGCGGACACGGCTTTTCGAAAAGATTTACCCTGCAGGGGTGTACAAAGTGGAAGTCCCCGGAGTCCCGAGGGGCTCCAGCTCCTTCACCACGCGTACCGCCAGACTCATTGCCTACGCTTAGCTCTCTTCCGGGGAAAGCCGACTGAGTGTGAAACGGCTACAACCTTTACCTTGTTAAGGACTAACCCAGGATCATCAGTGAGGACGAAGCACGGATCATCGACACCGTGCCCCGTGGCCACTCATTTTCCTAACACAACCATCCTCATCTCAGTCTTGGCCACCATCTTCAACGCACGCGCAAATGGAAAGCCAAACTAGAGGACCCTGGCTAGTCCCGCTCAAGTTAGTTGGTCGATGGGGGTTCCATATAGCCCACGCATGGTAGTACGCTCGTCTTGGTTCAAGAGGTAAAGAACTCGCACTTAGGCGGCGAGAACGAGACAACCCACCACATCCCATGTGGCCTCTCATCCCCACCTTTAAGCAATTTATTAACCACCACCATCACTTTCCATCACATCCGGTTATTCCAAACCTGTTCCAACAATTGAAACACCCACCGGACCTGCAAGCCTTTCAACTAAGCATGGCTAAGCATATACATAGCAAAGATACTTATCTTTGGCCAACACTTCAATCCTATGGATATTAGGAAGGATACAGGTAAATGGCAGTAGATTTCTAATGCAACTAGTAGGATACTCTAGTCCCAGCAAAAGACATTTGGAACCGAATGCAATATTATAGTGGGGAAAATAATTGCAAAATATAGGAGGAGACATGCTCAGAGGGGGATTACGCTTGCCTTGTAGATATGAGAGGTAGTACGAGTCGTCGAAGGATTGGAGTTGCACCTCAACTCCTCGATCTACCGACACACAACAACACCGGAAAAGCAACAACATAACAACAATCAACACATGGCATTGTGCAATGCATACAAAGATGATGATATGACATTTTAAATGCACCCTAGAAGCATTTGAACAAGAGCAACAAGTTAGATGGGGTCCCCATTATATTTATGGCATTATTTGGAATGAACCCCATATTTAAAACTTAGTGATTTTAATTACTACGAGAGCACATTATTGGAATTGTGATCAAGTATGCATGATGATGATGATTCTGAGTGATTCATATTTTTCTGAACATTTTGGTATAAGGAATACAATTTTCTGATGTCCGGATTAAAAGTTATTGATTTTAGAATTTCCTCTTTTTAATTGTTTACTTTTGATTATTTTATTTTCAGCAACTATTAAAAGTTATTTCCTCGATTCGAGAGAGATGGAGGAAGTAGTTGAATCATCGGTGTTCGACAACCCTAACAGTGCGGGGGAGGAGCGGAAAACATGCGCAGAAGGGAGGAAAAAGGAAAAAAGAATCTGCGCGGAAAAACTGTCCAACCGGCCCGTGGCCCGGTTCAGCCGTTGTGAGGCCGGCCTCGTAACAGAGGGGTCCGGTCTCCAGCCCGGACTGGGCCGGCTGAGAGGCCGGCTATGGGCCTGAGACGGCCGGTTCGCAGCCCGGCTAGGCCGGTGTCACGACCGGGCGAGCGAGGGAAAAAGGAGAGAAAAAGGGGGCGCTCGCGCGGGGCTGGGATTCGATCCCGCGACGCTGCGCACGGAGGGATCGGTGGTGCTAGCCACTGGGTCGAGCTCGTGTTGGTGACAGGGAAGGGATCGGTTTTCTTTTGTTTTGCTCGCGTGAGAAACTGACGAAACTGAACTGAGTTCAGTCTTGGACAGTGGCGGCGCTGTGCACGGCGGGGAGCAACGCGAGGACTAGCGAGAGCGGGGGAAGGAGAAGGTCCAGCGAGGGCGGCAATCTCACCATGAACGCGTAGTGGTGCTCGGGAGGACCGGAGGAGGCGTTAGGGCGGCGTATTCCGGCGGCGGAACTGCGGCGGTGGTCGGCGACGAACTTGGACGGCGGCGGCGATTCACAGCCTCCCGCCGCGATTCCTACCACGAGGAAGGAGAGGGGAGCACGGCGGAGGTGCGGATGAGCTTCGATTTACGCGGGAGCTCCTCCAACGGCGGCGAACGAGCTCAGCGGGGCGGCGGCCATGACGCTCTCGTGGGGAAGAGAAAAGGGGAGAGGAACGGGGAAGCAAGTGGAGGAATGGGGAGCAGAGGCCTCGGGGATGCCCTCCTGGCAGTGGAGCAGAGAGGAGGGGCCAGGTCAGGCGCGAGGAGCAGGTGCGGCGCGAGCCGCGCGCGCGGGCGGTCGCTACAGGAAAGAGATGGAGTTTTTACAAAACCGTCCCTGGAAATTTTGAAATCATCACAGCCAGGCCCTTTTTGGTACTGGATGCATAGTTTTCAAATTAATTGGGCCACTTAAACTCTTCCAAAAAATTGTGCAAATTTTTGGGGAGTCTCTTTATATTATTATGAAGCTCCCCTAATTTTTATAGATTATTTAAAAATCATTTGTTAGGAAAAGAAAATAAGAAGAACTCACAGACAATTTTGAGTTCCCTCCATTTATTTTATTTTTACCAATCCAAATAGTTTGTCGAAAATATCTTTGGAACTTTTGGAACTTCCTTGACAATATAAGAGGTCGAGGTATTTTTGTTTTGCATAGCTTGAACACTTTCATTGTTTTGAATTTGTCATCGAAGCAAAACACATTAGAGGTTTCTCAAAGTTAGACTTGCTTGAGCAATTTTTAATTAAGGATGCCATGAATGCAATTAACACAAAAGTGAAAAATTAGCACCCATTTTAGGTTTACTAATTTTGGGCTGTTACAACTCTACCCTCCTTACAGGAATCTCGTCCCGAGATTCTAAGAGTAGGAAAAAGGGAGAAGGTTACGACGGTCTTCCATGGTCTTCCCGCTTCAGGAGGCTTCCTTCTTGAAGAGGTTGATCACGACATCATGAAGGTCTTCATCAGCTACACTTCAAGGTCACTATCAAGTACACCATAGGAGAGAAGGAAACGACTCTGGAAAGAGGATGATCCTCACAAGGATGCGAAGATCGGGTACCTCCTAGTAAAACTTAGGAGGAGGCTTAGAGCATCCCTTGAATTGACATTTAGGAGACACTTGCGGGTGACGGGAGATTGATAAGGAGTTCCTAGTTGATAGACAACTGTTGCTCAAAGATTCAGAATACGAACTTTGCACAAGGCTTTAAGTTTCTGAAGACAGAGGTTGAACAAGATTCCAACAGATGAAGAGGTGACTTGTACTAGTCGGCTTGAGTAGAACTTTCCTCGCGGAGGAGCATTTCAAACCACGGGAGAAGATGGGAAGATGGACCAAGAGAACTGTATAACCCCGAGAACAACAGATAGGGAGAACTTCTTGATGTTCTAGACATCGGAGACAAGAGACAAGCTTTTTGAGGATCACCAACCCTCGTTTCTGATTGCGAGTCAGATCTAGTTAAGTGTAGAAATACTTCAGACTCGACAGGCAATGAATAGGAAGCCTTGCGGAGGATACCAACGGATTACATTTGCTAGAACCCCAAGAGCTAGACTAGAATGTCCAACTCCAAAGGAGGAACGAGATTGCAGAACCCACGTATGAGCAACTTGTCAAAAGACATCTGCAGCTACATGAATTACTTGCAATGAGACACCGATGAGCCCTTCTTGGGGAACCGCTAAGAATGAAAAAGGATTTCCTGTAATCCTTCTCCTTCTTGAACAGTTCCACTAGCGGCTTGGAGGCATAGATGAAATTTCTCAAGGAAGGGAGGTGACAACGTACCCTACCAAGAGGATTGGCACACACGGAATTGAGTTGGGATGATTCCGAGGAGACAAGTCAATTTACTCAGATCCACGGCGACACCTTTCAGCAATTGCACGTGAACCAAGGAAAGTCATTGCTAACTTCGAGAACACATGCCTTGTGACGAAATAAGTTAGTGCTAACAAGTTTACAATGCCACGCCCGCTATTCCATATAAATCTCCACAAACATGGACGAAAATAAGAGGTAGTTGATGGACTCAACAACCAACTTATCTCGTTACTCCAAGATGGTCGACTTATATGTCACATGAACTGCATAGACATTGCTCAGATTAACAGATTCCCGTAGGTCGGTCGGAGTTTGATTTGACGATAGCTCGATTCAAACCAAAAGATTTGGAGGGTAGCATATCCAAGAAGAGATGCCACCTAGTTTCAACATGAACAGACTACACATCCCTTTGAGTATGAACTATACAGATAGAGAATAATTCAGGACATCCAGCACGAATTTCTTGGAGGAAGGAGTTGTCCGTGATGTTGAGCTTGGGCAGGCGAAAACCTGGCAAGGCTTTTGGAAGGAACAACAGAATATCACGATCCATCTACAGGATAACACGACATAGCGGTGGATCTTGAGTTCGAGAGAGGACCATGCCGTTCGGGGCACAAGGAGATGGTTTTGGGAGCTTCGGCGTGAACCTAGCTCGTTGACCGAGGGAGGGCACCGGAGAAAACGAACTTGGCAACACAGTCGAATTCAGCTTAGTGATCGGATAACCAATCATGCTAAGGAAGACACGGAAGGTCTTTGGATTCCCGCGCATTGGGAAATGCCGAGAATATCCGATGGCCACATCATTGTTCACGTCTTTTCATTCTGGAGCAACAAGCCACTCGGGGAACGAAGAGTAACAAAGTGTGAGAGCATCACTTCATCAAGAGGATCATTATACTTAACACGATACTCCGATATCCAAGAGTGTGACACTCTAAGGTGGAGCAGAACAACAGCTAGACAAGGCCCTTATTCTGCAGATTTCCATACTTGACATGGTCCGAGAAGTGGACAGAATACGGGGGTTTATTTCTCCTAACAAGACGAAGCGAAAAGTCTTGACGTATCAATGGAGTGACTTGCATCGGAGCACACCAATGCACGATGAGAACATGACGGTCAAACGGAAGACACGGGTCGGAAAGAAGAGCAAGGGTAACAAACATGTTCAGGGGAAAAACCTCAGATGTCGAAGATGCACCGGTTATTACTCAAGTGTGATAACCATGCCCAAAGGAGAGATGAAGCAGAGTCAGGAACATAGGTGGAAGACTTACTAGGAGAATCCTGGCTGTAACCCAGATGGTTCCAAGACCGAACCTAGAACAAGGCTAGGGAAAAACTGAAGTGGAGTAGCCAACGGAGGTGCAGTAATTTAAGGTTCAACCATTTACCACACAGACCACAGAAAAGACTTGGGTTGAAGATCAGCATCATGTGCTACTAGCGAGAGTTAAGTAACCAACTTAACACACTCTAGTTGGCACAATCCGGGACCTTATGTTCAAGTCCTTGGGTTAAACCCAAAAGAAAGGATTAAGAGATTAAACTTGATAGGAATACAAGGGTTCGTAACCAACCGAGTTGATGGAAATTTTCGTCGTACTCCAGATGGTTTCTCGGCACATGAAGCTTCGGATTGTAGCGCGGCGGGAGCAACTGGGCACATAACACTAAAGGTAAAACCAACCCCGCGATTCCTAATCATTTTGAATCAAGAGGTGAGAAGTAAAAACTTTAACTCAAATCGAGGTAAGATTGCTCCGAGATTAGAGGGTAACCAGATAAGGAGTAAAAAGAATCCTAAGATGGTTTTCACAACTCATTTTTAGGTTAAAATATTTTCACAAACACTAGACTCAACGTCGACCAGTAGAAAGGGTTTCCTACAGGCAGTCCTGCTCTGATACCAACTTGTGGCGCCCTGACCCGACTGCTATACATTGATGCTGTGTCACCGGTTAAGCGATACAACCGGAGGTTACGGGTTTACCAATCCCCGGCCAAAACCTTTGGCAGGCGTTGCTGGGTACACCTCACTCCAGACAACGCAACACCCCGATTGATGCCTCAACACAGGCACAACTATCAAAGCATAATAGTAAGATCAAGACTTGTGGAACAACTGGCACATCACAGACTCTACGACACAAAACATTATAAGCAACTCTTATAATAGAGAAAGATAGCCAAAGTTACAAACAGGGGTCACCGACCCAACAATACATCAAGCGGAAGCGAAGGGCGTTGTTCTAAACAACAAGAACCAGAATATGGCCTAAGAGGCCTACAAATAAACATCACAGCGCCAGCTATTCCGAGATGTCCCAAGCTGCCACCTGGGAACCCCAGACTACCCGTCGACGTTCCTGAAACAAAGCAAAGACGTTGAGTTCGACGAACTCGCAAGATTAAGAGCTAATATATGCTCCATGACTGGCTTTCAAAGGTTTTATAGCTGTTTTGCATAAAGCTGATTTTATTTTAAATAAACAACAAACCCATGGCATCGACTAAACAGAGTAATTTTAAAGAGAGGTAAGAAGTACTCTTTTCTTGGAGATCACCTTCTCAACAACATCACCATCATCACCATCATTGTACCTGTTCATCAAAGGCACCTCCCCGAATCACCCTCGAGGAAGCTCACCTTAACATTCTTGAGTGGTACCTCTAGTACCCAGTTTTTAATCATTCCGTTAAAGTTATTCTATGATCCTACCTTCACTTCCCAAGTCGTCCATAACCGCGGACACGGCTTTTCGAAAAGATTTACCCTGCAGGGGTGTACAAAGTGGAAGTCCCGGAGTCCCGAGGGGCTCCAGCTCCTTCACCACGCGTACCGCCAGACTCATTGCCTACGCTTAGCTCTCTTCCGGGGAAAGCCGACTGAGTGTGAAACGGCTACAACCTTTACCTTGTTAAGGACTAACCCAGGATCATCAGTGAGGACGAAGCACGGATCATCGACACCGTGCCCCGTGGCCACTCATTTTCCTAACACAACCATCCTCATCTCAGTCTTGGCCACCATCTTCAACGCACGCGCAAATGGAAAGCCAAACTAGAGGACCCTGGCTAGTCCCGCTCAAGTTAGTTGGTCGATGGGGGTTCCATATAGCCCACGCATGGTAGTACGCTCGTCTTGGTTCAAGAGGTAAAGAACTCGCACTTAGGCGGCGAGAACGAGACAACCCACCACATCCCATGTGGCCTCTCATCCCCACCTTTAAGCAATTTATTAACCACCACCATCACTTTCCATCACATCCGGTTATTCCAAACCTGTTCCAACAATTGAAACACCCACCGGACCTGCAAGCCTTTCAACTAAGCATGGCTAAGCATATACATAGCAAAGATACTTATCTTTGGCCAACACTTCAATCCTATGGATATTAGGAAGGATACAGGTAAATGGCAGTAGATTTCTAATGCAACTAGTAGGATACTCTAGTCCCAGCAAAAGACATTTGGAACCGAATGCAATATTATAGTGGGGAAAATAATTGCAAAATATAGGAGGAGACATGCTCAGAGGGGGGATTACGCTTGCCTTGTAGATATGAGAGGTAGTACGAGTCGTCGAAGGATTGGAGTTGCACCTCAACTCCTCGATCTACCGACACACAACAACACCGGAAAAGCAACAACATAACAACAATCAACACATGGCATTGTGCAATGCATACAAAGATGATGATATGACATTTTAAATGCACCCTAGAAGCATTTGAACAAGAGCAACAAGTTAGATGGGGTCCCCATTATATTTATGGCATTATTTGGAATGAACCCCATATTTAAAACTTAGTGATTTTAATTACTACGAGAGCACATTATTGGAATTGTGATCAAGTATGCATGATGATGATGATTCTGAGTGATTCATATTTTTCTGAACATTTTGGTATAAGGAATACAATTTTCTGATGTCCGGATTAAAAGTTATTGATTTTAGAATTTCCTCTTTTTAATTGTTTACTTTTGATTATTTTATTTTCAGCAACTATTAAAAGTTATTTCCTCGGATTCGAGAGAGATGGAGGAAGTAGTTGAATCATCGGTGTTCGACAACCCTAACAGTGCGGGGGAGGAGCGGAAAACATGCGCAGAAGGGAGGAAAAAGGAAAAAAGAATCTGCGCGGAAAAACTGTCCAACCGGCCCGTGGCCCGGTTCAGCCGGTTGTGAGGCCGGCCTCGTAACAGAGGGGTCCGGTCTCCAGCCCGGACTGGGCCGGCTGAGAGGCCGGCTATGGGCCTGAGACGGCCGGTTCGCAGCCCGGCTAGGCCGGTGTCACGACCGGGCGAGCGAGGGAAAAAGGAGAGAAAAAGGGGGCGCTCGCGCGGGGCTGGGATTCGATCCCGCGACGCTGCGCACGGAGGGATCGGTGGTGCTAGCCACTGGGTCGAGCTCGTGTTGGTGACAGGGAAGGGATCGGTTTTCTTTTGTTTTGCTCGCGTGAGAAACTGACGAAACTGAACTGAGTTCAGTCTTGGACAGTGGCGGCGCTGTGCACGGCGGGGAGCAACGCGAGGACTAGCGAGAGCGGGGGAAGGAGAAGGTCCAGCGAGGGCGGCAATCTCACCATGAACGCGTAGTGGTGCTCGGGAGGACCGGAGGAGGCGTTAGGGCGGCGTATTCCGGCGGCGGAACTGCGGCGGTGGTCGGCGACGAACTTGGACGGCGGCGGCGATTCACAGCCTCCCGCCGCGATTCCTACCACGAGGAAGGAGAGGGGAGCACGGCGGAGGTGCGGATGAGCTTCGATTTACGCGGGAGCTCCTCCAACGGCGGCGAACGAGCTCAGCGGGCGGCGGCCATGACGCTCTCGTGGGGAAGAGAAAAGGGGAGAGGAACGGGGAAGCAAGTGGAGGAATGGGGAGCAGAGGCCTCGGGGATGCCCTCCTGGCAGTGGAGCAGAGAGGAGGGGCCAGGTCAGGCGCGAGGAGCAGGTGCGGCGCGAGCCGCGCGCGCGGGCGGTCGCTACAGGAAAGAGATGGAGTTTTTACAAAACCGTCCCTGGAAATTTTGAAATCATCACAGCCAGGCCCTTTTTGGTACTGGATGCATAGTTTTCAAATTAATTGGGCCACTTAAACTCTTCCAAAAAATTGTGCAAATTTTTGGGGAGTCTCTTTATATTATGAAGCTCCCCTAATTTTTATAGATTATTTAAAAATCATTTGTTAGGAAAAGAAAATAAGAAGAACTCACAGACAATTTTGAGTTCCCTCCATTTATTTTATTTTTACCAATCCAAATAGTTTGTCGAAAATATCTTTGGAACTTTTGGAACTTCCTTGACAATATAAGAGGTCGAGGTATTTTTGTTTTGCATAGCTTGAACACTTTCATTGTTTTGAATTTGTCATCGAAGCAAAACACATTAGAGGTTTCTCAAAGTTAGACTTGCTTGAGCAATTTTTAATTAAGGATGCCATGAATGCAATTAACACAAAAGTGAAAAATTAGCACCCATTTTAGGTTTACTAATTTTGGGCTGTTACAGTTCGGCCTCGAATCAAGGCAACATAAGTTCGCACGCACGAAGCGTGATAAGTATCAAGTATGTACGACCCGCGGGGAACAGAAAACTCGCACAAAGGGTCTACATCGTTTGTCCTACCAGACTTTGTAGCAATTTATATGATTATGAAATAAAAGCCGGCATCCTTGGTATCCAAGGGTTTGTCGTTTCGCCTCAACCATTTTTGAGTCACCGAGTCTTTTAATTTCATATATCATTAATTTCTTGGGGGCTTGACAGATCTACGAGCTCAGCTTATTCCCTCGAAATAGCCAAACTAGTGGCATTTATCCTTAAGTCATATGCAACTTGCATTATGTGACCAAAGTACCGACGTGTGGCGTCAATCGAGTCTGAATGCCTATCATGGACGTTCTCAACCCTGAACACACATTTCGCTTGGGAAATACTGAGTCGCGCAAGGTCCTACTTAATGGATACATGAGATGAATCAAAATGACCTGCCCATAGGTCCTAACATCGTACTGCTTATAGTACAAACCAGGTTATGATTTACAATCATGGGCCCTCAAGCGGGTTAGAATTAATCCGTTCATTGTTTTTTCTCTCTCGATGGCTTTCGAGGCACATCTGCACGGGATCTCGCGGCTTGTGCAGGAATAGTAATGGCTGGAGTCTTTATCAAAGGAACGGCCCCAGCTGCAGCAATTGAGGGATCGGCAGAAGGATTTGAAATATGAGAAGTTCATGCTCCAGTGGATTTGGCTTTTCTGTCAACAAGACTGTCGTCCAAGTTGTATCTGCCAAAATAGCTGCCTAAGTCCAGACCATCGACAAGTTGGGTAGCATACCCACGCATTCCCCTTTAGATGGCTGAATACTCCATCAGAGAAAACTCAGTACCATCCATACGAGTAGGTTGTTTGCCCCACGCAATTTGCTCAATCTTGATCTCAGGATAGAATGCTCGGGCCCGTGTAAGAACGTGAGCCACGCTAGCGCGAGCCGCGGAGCCTTTCCAGCCAGAGAAATATAGAGGGGCCTTGGAAAGTTTATCCTGCCAGTACTCACTAGCCGCAGGAGCATTATCATTGGGGGAAGTTTGGATACAAGTTGTTTGGTTGCTCCAAGAATGCGCCTATTGAAATTTTTGATATACTCCAGTTGATCTTTCATATTGGCACGACAAAGAGGAGCATCTGGACCTAAGACAAATGATCGAGCTTATATCAGAAGAATAAAGCAGTCAGATAAAAGAAGATAGGCAATTCGCAGGTACATACCGGTTAACTCTTGAATAATGGATCTCACAAAAAATCCCGCAAGTTCGGAGGCCTTGATGAGACTCTTAATCTGTTGACCTCGAGAAGATAGGTCCCTGAAATGCTGCTCTCTAAGTTGATCCATAGCCAATCTTAAGGTCCCCTCGGACAGATTTGATGATATCCTCCTTTTCCATGAGTCGCGCCGCGGATTCATTTTCCAGCTCTTGAAATTGCTCTTCGCAGGAACTCAGTTGATCTGCAAGTTTTAAATTTTCTTGTCGCAGCATCTCCAATTCAATGGTCTGGTCCTTGATAGTTTCATCACGATCAACAAGCAATTTTTTCCAGCACACTTAGGTCGCTAGGCGACTCCTTAGCCACTTCTGCTGGCATTTTGTTCATGGTATTGGCAGATTGAAGCTCTTGCTATCAAACAGAAGCACAAAAGAAGACAGTATTGAAATCGTCATATTCATTCAGAGGACTAAGATTCCAAACCTTGTTTCTGTCAACAAGATTTTGACTCTTGGGGGCTGTATTCATACATATGCACGAAGAAAGCAAGAAGAGAGAGACATACCTGATGAGAAGTGTGAAGCTGTTGCATTAGTTCCCGCAACATGGAAGCGTGTTTTTCTCCAGCATCTATGATAGCTTTTTCAAGAAGTCTTGAGCCACTAGTTTGAGGAGGTTCAGGAGTCGGAGTCTCAGGCATTCTTGGCCCAAGGATGACTCGTGGTCCCGCAAGATCAGGAGCAATTGTTGCCGGAGCAATATCACTAGTACCTTCTTCTAACATAGGATTGGGAGACGCAGTGCTTGTCTTGTCATCGGTGGTCCCAATATTCTCAACAACCACATGTTTCTCGCCCGAAAGAGGTTCAGAAGGAGGTACAAGAGTCACCAAATTTGCGTCAGCATCAACAACAGACCTGTGGAAAGATGAAATCAAATGGAAAAATAAACCATAAAAAACTAGAAGGATGGAAATAAGATCTCACCCTGGAGCAACACGAATGTTCTTCATTAGGCAATCTGAAGAAGGTGAAGACATGGCTTGCAGGTCAGAACCTACAAAGCAGAAGGTTAAAAGAAAATTCATGTTGCACAAGCAGCAAGGATAGGAGATTATAGAAGTAATACCCGAGCTTATGGAGACACTGTTATCAACAACAGGATTACTAAATGCAACTTCACTGGTAGTCAGGGGAGATTCCAAAGATTTAGCTGTTCTTTTCTCCACAATTATCGCAAGGGCCCTGCGACACTTTTCAAGTCGCTCTAGATTCTCAGGGCTTCCCTGTGATAGCCGCTTAGATGACCTGCGAGAACCTTGAGACGCATCGGGAAAAATGTGGGATGGAGTTGAGGAAAGAAGGATGTCGGCATTTGTTGCTCCTCCTCAGATGCACTACCCTCGGAATCCGAAGTGCCCATAGTAATAAGTCGCTCCTCCTCCCCCTCTGCAGCCATCTTTGACGACTCGCCGGGAAACTGGGGGCTTGGATCGGCCGTTTGATCATCACCAGGAAGTTCCAGAATTCAGAGTCAATCTGGAATTAGCAGAAAATGACAAGTCAGATGGCATCGAGAAGTAAGACAGAGTGATTCGACACAAACTAAGCTACCTCAAAAGGTTTGTGCTCCGCCTAGAAAGGAGCAAGGCCAATCACATCAAAAGAGTCGATGTCCACGTCAGTAACTCGGCGAATGAAGTTGATCCATTCGCCCTTATCCCAGTCTTCAGGGCAAGCCCTATCCTCATCGTCAGCACGACCAGAATAGTCAACCATGAGTCGCTGGCGGCGACTCACGGGCTGGATGCACCATTTAGTCCAGCAAGAAATAAGATCAAGCCCAGTAAGGCCATGAAGTGTCAATGCTAGTATCTTGTCTTGAAGGATTTTGATGGACGACAAGGAGGAAGGGTCAGGTTTAGACGACAAGGCAGGGGTGGAAACAAAAGCATATGTGGACCAAGGGGGAAGATGGACTTCTCCTTCAGGAGAAGTATCTTTACAATAGAAGAAAGTCCTTTGCCAATCCCTAATCCGTTGGTCAAGGCCAGTTTAGGGAAGACACTATCCTTGCGATGTTGGAAAGCAATGGCGCCGCATTAAAGGTAGGGAAGACCAGCGCCTTTGCGCTGGCTGTTACAGCAGAAAAGGGAAAGCCAAAAATCTATGGATGGATTGATATCGAGATAGTCCTCACAAAGAACATGGAAGTTGCTCACCTGGAGCATAGAGTTGGGGCCGATGTCATGGAGGTGCAGGTTCAATCGCTGCATCAGGGAGCAGAAAAAGAGCGAGCCCAGAGGTTTGAATCCGCGCTCGATGTGCTCCACAAACATAACCAATTCTCCGGGTTGGGGATTGGTAATCAATTCGCCGTCAGAGGTGCGCCATTCACATTCAGACTTGGGAAGCAGAAGCCCTCGGGAAACAAGAGATTCGAGGAACACTTCATCGATCTAGGAACCGTCCCAGTTGCAGCTACGCCGTGACATCTTTCCCCTACTGACTTCCCGAATCGAAAGATTCTTCTCTCGAAGAGGAAAGGAGCAAAATATGCGAGGGCGGTGTGATGGCCCTTCACGTAGTTACCTGCGTGAAAAGTAAATGGGTTAGGTTGAGACTCCAAGTGCAGAGTGTGTAGTAAGTGGAAGACGTGTTTTCCCCACGAGGGGTAACTCGAGGGTTTAATATCGAACTCTCGGGGAATCAGTAGTGAAGATTTATCTTTCCTATCCTTCTTTTGGTTACCTACAAAACAAAGTAAATGTTTTGGTCCTCAACCTCACCAAGTGGTTGTCAAACACAAGGTGTGAGAATGATATCAAGATAATATGCAATGCAAACAAGAAATAAATATGCAATGGTGGTAAATAAATATGCAAGGATGGTGGTAGCAATGATAAATGATATTTTTGGGTTTTATATTGTGAATGCAAAATGTAAAAGTGTTTTTGTATTTTCGGATTTTTAAATGGCAGAAAATGGTAAAGTGGTAAAAGTGGTTGGAAAGGTGTTTCTTATGATTAAAAATGGACCGGGGTTCATGGTTTCACAAATGCACTCTCTCTTTAATAAAGTGGTAGACAATGGAACACTAGAGTTGACATATGAGATTGCAACACAACAGTTTAATGACAAGTTATAATTATATGGGCATCACGTCCTAACATAGAGACCTTTTGGTTATTAGTCTCTCTTATACTCCACCAAGATGCGAACTAAATCATAACACCTCAGTAATTAAGATAACTCAGAGTATAGCAATAAGTATCATGACATGAAGTTAAAATAAGAACATGCTAGATCTAGTCATGGAGGAAGTGGCAATGGTCACACCCACATCTCCGGTAGCATGGTATTTCTTTTTATCCCTAGTAAGGCAACAAAGTAAGGTAAAACACCCAAGTGGATCGCAGAACTTTCTCTCACGTTCACTGCACTAGCCACCCCCCGTTACTCCAACTAATGCACACGTTCCCCCTCACACGCTCTCATAAACATGCTTGATCATGACAAGTAAATAAGAACGGGGTACATAATATGCATCTACTTTCATAACTGAAACAAAACCATTGCAATCTCAAACATATATTAACTCATAAAAAGATCCACCACTGATACGTGCATTTTATATCATCATCTATACCACTTATACCACCATATTAGGATGATATTTGCATTATTATATCATTGTTTTTACATGTTTTAGATGATTTAGGGGATTTTCCTACAAAGTCCCTATTTTTAGTATTTAATTTCTGGGAGGCAGAAAACCTCCTTTTTGGTGTTTTTATTGTTTCAGGAGCTACGAAGGCCCAATTAATAAAAGGAAAATTGCACAGCTGGTTTTTCTTCGGGAGAACACCAGAGGGAAGAAGAAGCAAGCGAGGAAGGCCACGAGGCCCAAAATGGGTGGGCCCACGCGGCCAGATTCCCTGACCGCGTGGGACCCACCAAATGGAGCCTCGGGCACTTCCTCGCCTGGGGCTTTTTAACGAGGTCTCCGTCTCGCCCGAAAAGTAACGCCCTAATTTTTATGAGACTATCCGAGGTCGCGGCGGCGGCGAAACTCCTGATTTCCTCCGAGGGGGATCAGATCCTGCTGCTCCGAAGCTCCGGAGAAGGGGGAAATCATCGTCATCGTCATCACCTCTCCTCCTTCGCGTGGGAGGAGGCCTCTACATCATCACCATCACCAAGACCAGCACCATCTCCATCATCATCTCCGTGATCCACTCCGCCCCCTCGTAGTTTGAGAGTTGCTATACCCTAGATACTTGTCTTGTGCTACTATTCATGTTTGTGATTGAGTACTTGTCATTATTTGGTGGTGAAGTTATATTTTTAGATTGTGTTGTACCACTTATGTCACTGAATATCACCATGTTTGCACGTTGTGAGTAGTTCCCGTATGTTCCTGAGGGCATAGGATGAATTGGCAATGATTTATATATGACATGTGTTGGTATTTTGTCTAGTGTTTATCTTTTTGTGTGATTCTATGATGGTGTTGTGCGAACGTCGACTGCACAACACTTCACCTATATGGGCTCATAGGAGAACACCGTAGTGTAATGGCGTGAGGGAGACTTGGGAGGACACGAAAGCCTGAGACCGAATCATTAAGTTACTTTACGGGGTATTAGTATCGGGGACCTAGAGCGTAATGCTATGGTGGGATTTTATATCTTAATAATTCTTGTGCTGTCATTTAATTGGCCACATGATCCATCATAAGGGGTTTAGTCTATTTATTTAGCTGTATCTAATAATAGCTCCGTGCGAAGAAGATTAAAACTAGACAAGATATTCAACGTGTTGTTTAATAAATCTATATGCCTAGCAATATCCATGCCGCCCTCGGGAACGTTTTCCACATATAAGTTACACATCACTTGAGCTTGTCCTCTTACACATAGAGGATTGGGCTTTCTCTCTCTTTGAGAGCTTTTACTTGTTACCATTTATTTGCTGCATTGTCACTGTCTTGCAATTATAAAATCGAAAATACCAAAAACACTTGCATCTTTTATTGTCTATTTATCATTTCTAATAACCAATACCTTCAGCTCCTCGTGGGTTCGACAACCTTTTCTATTCGAAAGGTACTACAATTGATCTCCTCCACTTGGGAGTCATCAACCACAAAGGTATTACATAGATGACCGTAATCATGTTCAGCAGCTCATACGGTACTAATTAGTGAAGCTCAAGAGAGAGAGAGAGATACATAAGTTACTTCCACAAACCCATAGTCCAGAGGTGGACTACTCCCTCTTCATCATGGAGACGGTGGAGAAGTCGTTGGAGGAGGTGGAGACCACACCGGCAGCGCCCCGCCAGAGTTTTCCCCCTCCAATCTGCAACTCCAGGTCTCTGTTTCGTGGTTTCTGTGTTTCTGCGGCGCTCCTTTCCGAAGGGCGTCGGGGACTATTTTTATAGTCGGTTTTAGGTCAAAACGGAGTCGGTGGAGGAAAGATCGATGGCAACGAAGCTCCGAGGCCCAAAAGGGGGTCCCACGCGGCCCATGTACCTGGCCGCGTGGGCCCACTCAACTTGGCCCTCGGGCCTCCGCTTGTTTGCTTCCTTCGCTCCCACGCTTTGTTCCTTCCAAAACTGATGCTCGTAAATTTCTAGGTCATTTGGACGTCGTTTGGGTCCCTGAAACATTAAAATATGGAAAATAGGGTTTTCTGCCTGCGCAGGGTTAATTCCATAAAAATAGGAAAATCATGAAATATTCCAAAAATCATTATAAAACAGTGATATAACCCTTATATGATGCAAATATGACTGGAATATAAGTAAAATAATGCAAAGTTCATGTATGCATTTTACATGCATCACGGTGCAACAAGGAAGAAAGGGGGGGCAAGTGAATTTTGACCTAAGGGCGGCGCAAGACTTATAATTAAAAGATCCGTGATTAGCGGAACAGATTGTACCCAGAAACCCGAGATGTACGGCTAAAAGAAAAGGGACCTCTGTCGAAGTCAACGGGTCAGCAGAGGAAACGAGTCGCATGAGTGCAGGAGAGTCAAGATCTCTCGCTGACTTTGGCGAACAGGAAGCAGGCGAACAAAAGCAAAATGAGCAGGTTGAAGTTCGGCCAGGACGTTCAGTGCGCGGCTTATCAACTAGCAAATTTAACTCGCAAGCAGCCAGAAACCTTTCTTTCATGAAGCCCTAGCCGACCTTGGAGGCTAATGTCGGGGGGAACACTCAATGGGTTAACCCGCAACCCACAAGTGAAGTGCGGCTTATCATAAGTTCACGGCCACGCTGTCGATGGGCCTGCATGGAGACGGTCCAACCTAAGATCACGACATGCCCAGGGAACGATCTAGAAGATTGGAGATAACTTGGCTTGGAAGACAAGAAGACGATTAGTCTTCAAGTAAGACTCCGGCTTACACTTTCCTAAAGGGAAAAGCTTTCCTTGTAACCTGGCGAGCCTCCGTGTATATAAGGAGGGCTCGCAGGATGAAGCTCTCAAGTCTCAAACCCTAGAACTCAAGGCAATTCGACACAGTGAATGGCAACCCTTGTAACACCATATTCATATCAATTCTAATCTAGGATAGGCAGGAAGTAGGTCTTTACCTCGGATCGAGGGGCCGAACCTGGGTCAATATTGTCTTCCTCGTGTCCTGTGATCCTAAGCTCGGAGACGCTTGACTCGCGCAAATCCCACACCTATGAAGTCATCAGCATGACATCTGCGGTGACAAACCTACGACAGAGGAGGCCACAGCCAGCTTATAAGGGAGAAATTTCTCCTCCTTTCAATCCGGGTTTTTGAGATGGAATGGGCTCTCCGCTTGTAGCTGGGCCGTGTGCGCATAAACGTCTAAAACTAGACCGAGTGCTGTGCTAAATCTGAGTGGACACTAACAGAAGTTCTTAGCTGCAGGTCGAGATTGCTCAAATTACTAATTCATAAAGACATGCAGCACACACACACACACCATATAACAGATCAAAAATATGAGACCCAGTGGTTCCACATGGCTACATGCAACTTTTATCGAGAATGCCACTGGACGCTTGTACATTTCATTCAGCTGATGGGCATCTGTCATCTCGTTGGAGCATGCCCTTCGATCTCTAGTCATCAGGTCTCCATCTTTATCGTACTTGAGACCAAAGGTGATGACATGGTACACACGGTGGGATTCATAATCATGTCTACCATATCGGCACCGGGGGTGAGGGGTGCTCTGGGCAGGGAGAATGGCGGGAGCTCCTGTACATCGCCCACAGGCGACGCTGGGGCGTACTGTCACATGCGGTGTGGCGTTGGTGGGCCATCCCGTTTCTTTTTTTCTTTTTCCATTTTTTCTTTCATTTATTTTTGTACTTTTTGAAAATTGTTCAGATTTTGAAAATTGTTGGCATATTTTTTTTCAAATCTGCAAAAAACAAATTTCCCAAAAGTTTCAGATTTTGAAAATTGTTCAAAGTTAAAAATTCTTTGAATTTCAAAAAAGGCTCCGTATTTTGAAAAAAAATTGAATTTGAACAATTTTTAAATCTGAACAAATTTTTTATTTGATTTTTTTTTGAAATAAGAACGGATTTTTTTGAATTCGGAAATTTCAAAAGAAAAACGATGAACAATTTTTAAATCCAAACAATTTTTTATTTGAATAATTTTTGAATTTGAATAATTTTTGCATTAGAAAATTTCAATTTTTTAATTTTTCGAAAATCAGAACAAATTTTGGATTTGAACAATTTTCAAATCTGAATATTTAAATTTGAATTTTTTCGAAAGAAAAACAAAAAGAAAGAAAAAAAGGAAAAGCGGAAACAGAAAACGAAAAAAAAGAAAAACGGAAACATAAAACGAAAACAAAAAAAGGACCTTCAGGCGACGCGTCGCCTGCAGGCGATATATAGGTTGTGCCGAGAATGGCTCGGGACGACCCAGTGCGACGAAATGGGTTGTTGGCCGGTTTGGTCCATTTTCGTCGCCACAATACAATACATTTGCCCTGGGCGAGTTCTGACGGGTGTTGGATTGGATTTAGCGCCGCTTGTTTTATGTGCGTGTTAGATCATGTCCACTGGCAAATCCTATTCTAGGTTGGTTCTTAAGGTTAGTGAAGATACGGGCAAATCCTATATATCGCCCGCGGGCGACGCGAAATGGCTGCGCTGCCTGAAGTGATTCGCTGCTAGGTCGGGCCATTGTGGCAAATTTTCTTTTTTTCTTTTCTTCACTATTTTGCTCGTTTTTTTCCTTTTTCATTTTGTTTCGTTTTTTCTTTTCTGTCTTATAATTCTTGAAAATGTTCAACTAAAAAAAAACAGAATTGAAATCTTTTTTTTTGGAAAAACTAAATTAAAAAATCTACAGAAATACATTTGTTCGGATTTAAAATTGTCATTTTTTTAAAAAATGTTTAAATTTAAAAATGTTCAGAATTGAAAATTGTCCTGATTTTAAAATATTCAAAATTTGGAAAATGTTCAAATTATGATGAATGTTCAGAATTAAAAATTGTTCAGATAAAAAATTATTCAGAATTGAAAAATTGTTGAAATTTTAAAAAGGTTCAGAATTGAAAATTGTTTAGATTTCGAAAATGTTCAAAATTTGAGAAATGTTCAGAACTGAAAATTGTTCAAATTTCGAAAATCCCTTTTTTCGAAAAAATGTACCGCATAATGGGCCGCGATTGTGTGGCCCAACAACAATTTCTTCACGTGGCAGCGGAGTGGTACCCCGCTAAGGGGCGCCATATAGGCGCTCCCAAGATGCGCGTACCTGTTTGCCAACGTTTTCTTACGCAAATGGGCTGGCCCAAATAACAATTATGTGTCCGGTTTTGTGAAGATTATAGAAGCTTTCTGGTGGTTTTTTTTGGGGATTTTCCCTCTTCGTTCTGTTTTTCGGGTTTTATTTTTCTTCTCATTTTTTATGAACATTTTCCTTTTTTTGAAAACTTTCGAATTCATGAACTAATTTTCAAATCCACGAATGTTTTTTAAATTCATTAAATTTTAATTTTTTTGGCTCATTTTAAATTCACGGACATTTTTTTCAAATCCATGAACCAATTATAAATTCACTAACATTTTTATGATTTTATTTTTGAAAATGGGATATTTTAAATTCGTGAACCATTTTCATATTCATGAAAAATAAATCGTGAACCATTTTCAAATTCATGAAAAAAACTCGTGAACCATTTTCAAATTCATGATCATTTTTTCATGAACCATTTCCAAATTAATGAATATTTTTCAAATATATATATATATTTAAAAATCACGAACATTTTCAAATTGATAATTTGTTTTTCAAAAATTTCTAACAATGTTTTTTTGTTTTTTCTATTTTCCTGGGTTTTCTTCCTATTTAATTATTTTTCAATTATGGGAACATTTTTCTATTTCACCAAAAATCGCAGAAGAGAAAAACCAGAATTTTTCATGAATCACTAGCAGCAGCGAATTGTGAAAAAAAAGAACCACATGCGAGCGTACAGCTGGCGAACTAGTAATAGAAGAAAACTCACGAAGCGGTAAATGGGCCAGCCCATGAAACAAGAGCAGGGAGGGTGCGCGTATGCTCCCGATGCTGTGCTTGAAGCGCTGAATAGGAGCTGCCATGCCGACCAGTCTACAAAACAATAGTAGGCAGATAAACCCCTAACAAAACCAGTTGCTAGAACGTGTGGGATTTACCCATAGGCTAGGGTTTTTGCCTAGGACAGACGATTACGGCGGCGAGCTCGAACGCTGGAAGTTTTCTTCACCTTCTCCACGTCCCGGCGCCTCTCCCTTCAGGCTCATTGACTCAGGCTGATCACGGGTCCGGCTTTGTCTAGCTACTTGGCCTTGGGAGCAGCGTAGCCAGAGGCCCCTGGCCTGGGGCGTGGCATCTAGCTACTTTGTTGAATATAGCTATTGTAGCATTGTTCGGAAAAAACACCTTTTACGACTATAGCATGAGCATTGGTTTGGGGCGTTGCGTTATCCTGGCAACGCTACTGCTTGGGAGACCGGTTTTGAGGCTAGGGTTTTTGTGGGGCGACAAGAAACAGAGATCGCCATGGCTGAAAGCTCAAGGGTGAGGGAAGGGAAGGTGAGGAAGAACGTCAACATTGATGGAATGTTGAGGAACCTGAAGCTCCATGGAGGAGGAGTTGAACCACGTGGTTCTTGGCAAGGAAGAAGTAAGCGGCTGGCCGGTGGTAAACTGGCTAGCGGTGACAAAGGTCATCTTTCTACCTATCTGATTTGTGAGGAACCGTCAGTGAGGTAATGGATCTTTTGATTGGTCGAAACTCTGAACTCTGAGTTTAAAATCATTAAATAGAGTACAAATTTGCTTAAAATCTATGCATTGAGAGGTTCGTTTCTCAAAATGCAACACTATCTAGAATAGTGTGCTAAGAGTGTGATAGGAATCAGGACACATGATAATAATTCAAAAGTTTGTAAAAAATCATTGACCTGGTAGAGCACGAGTCCACCTCCTCTAGCCACCCCCCACTGCAAGCTTGCAAGTACTCTTTATTTTAAGCTTTTTGCTTGGACAATTTGCACTTAACTCCAACGCTGCTTCTAAATCACAAGAATCTTCTCACACTCTTGAGTCGGCGGACAAAAATCCTCTCCGCAATTCCCGTCTCTTGATTCCCGTCTCTTCTACCTTTCAGCTTTACTCTCTTCGCCGAATCCCCAGAATCCCAGCTCGTCGCCGTCCGCATTGCGACGCCATTGCTCCTGAATAGGAGAGCGCATAGTGTAATCTCAGATCCAGCTCGGAGTCTTCCCCTCCGGGGCCACCGACCAGAGCTTTTCCGCGCAAGAAATGGTGCCATTTGAGTGGGTTCTTCGGGGGATACTTCTTGGCTAGGACTGCTGCCGGAGGCTGTGATGGAGAGCGCCTCCATGGAGGAGAAGCTGCCCCGGGCGCTACCTCTGGCCACGCTGATCGGCCGCGAGCTCCGCGGCGGCGGCTCCGAGCGCCCGCTCGTGCGGTTCGGCCACTCCGGCTTCGCCAAGCGCGGCGAGGACCACTTCCTCGTCAAGCCCGACTGCCTCCGTGTTCCCGGTGACCCTTCCTCCGCCTTCTCCGTCTTCGCCGTACGCGCGCTCCCCCTATTCGCTGTTCCCCTTTTGTTCTCTCTCGTGTTCAGCCATCTGAGGGCATGTCTGTTTCTTGGATCTGCTAGGTGTTCGATGGGCACAATGGCGTGTCGGCGGCGGTGTTCAGCAAGGAGCACTTGCTGGAGGACGTGATGAGCGCTGTGCCGCAGGGTATCAGCCGCGAGGACTGGCTGCAGGTGCTGCCGCGCGCGCTTGTGGCAGGCTTCGTCAAGACAGACATTGACTTCCAACGCAAGGGTGAAACTCCTTGCAATGCCGTTGGATTCCTGTGCTAACCTCGCTGTGAAGATGTTAACTTTGGGAATTGGCGCAGGTGAGATGTCAGGGACGACGGCGACATTGGTCGTCATTGATGAATTCACTGTCACTGTGGCGTCGGTTGGAGACTCCAGATGCATCCTGGACACTCAGGGTGGTGTGGTCTCGCTGCTAACTGTAGACCACAGGTTAGAGGAGAATGCAGAGGAGCGGGAGCGTGTCACTGCGAGTGGAGGGGAGGTCAGCCGGCTGAACCTCTGCGGTGGACAGCAGGTAGTGCTCTAGTGTGAAAACAGTCCAGGGATACGACTGCACGCTTTGGAAGCATACTTGGATAAATTTTGGTGTAAATTGTTCTATTTGTTCTTTTAGGTCGGCCCTCTCCGATGCTGGCCAGGTGGATTGTGCCTTTCAAGATCAATTGGGGATACTGATGTCGGGGAATTCATCGTGCCAATTCCACATGTCAAGCAAGTGAAGGTGAATTCTCGAAGCTTGATAAAATGCCAGGAGTATAGCTTATTATAGTGTATCTTGACTAATATGTGTGCTTTGGGATGTCGCAGCTGTCAAATGCAGGAGGAAGGCTAATAATTGCATCGGATGGAATATGGGATGCAGTGTCCTCAGAGATTGCAGCGCAGGCCTGCAGAGGTTTGCCTGCAGAACTGGCTGCAAAGCTTGTCGTTAAGGTGGGTATGCAGTTGCTAGATTGCCCCAAACATTATATGGTATGATTGATTGTCTTGAAATCTTATTGAGATCAAATTTTGCTTGTACAGCAAGCTCTGAAGACAACTGGACTGAAAGATGACACAACCTGTGTAGTTGTTGATATCATCCCATCTGATCATGGTTCAGCATCAGCACCATCATCTCCAAAGCATAATCAAAACAAGTTGCGGTCTCTTCTTTTTGGTAGGAGGTCTCATAGCTCTGTTGGAAAGCTTGGTAACAAAAAAAAGTCTGCTTCATTTGGTTTTGTGGAGGAATTATTTGAAGAGGGCTCTGCAATGTTGGAAGAAAGGCATGTTCTTATTTTTCACTTGCAGTTCATATAAGTTCACTGTTTTTAGTCATGCAGTTATTTACCATATGTGAATCGTGTTTGTCATTGTCTCTGGTTTATCTCATTGTCCCTGGTTTATTTTGATGATATATGATACACTTTTGTCTCATTGTCCCTGGTTTATTTTAATGATACTCCCTCCGTTCCAATGAATAAGGCTTATATATTTTTTTTAAGTCAAGCTAAGTAAACTTTGACCAAACTTTTTGAAAAAATTATCAACAACTATAATATTATATGAATATCATGTGAAAATATATTTCATGATGCATCTAACCATGTTTATTTTGCATTGTACATGTTCATAATTTCTTCAAAAAACTTGGTCAAACTTCACATAGTTTGACTTTTCAAAAATAATATAGGCCTTATTCATTGGAACGGAGGGAGTATATGATACACTTTTGGGATGGCGCAGAACAAGTGGCTCTCCACTCCCCTAATTGATCTTTTCCTGATTAACTTTGTTAGTCTTTTTTCTCTCAGTTCTTCAATCTCATCTATTGCTATCGCGTATTTCATAAAAGGCAGTCAAGCAACATCAAGCAAGTTCTTCATGAATTTACGTTGTGCACTGTGTTCTGTGTACCAACCATGCCTTTATGATTGGTGCTATTGAATTGCTGGACCTATTTCTCCACTCTCTTAGCTAGGCGCATGTTTGGTGTACTTGCCAAATTTGTACTCGCCCTCATGGTTTTTGTTTTTTTTTAGTGAATTTTTCAATTATGTTCCTTTGCTTATGTCTGACATAGGATAAGACTTGAAAAATTAGCTTTCAAAACCTTTTGTTACAATCTTGCATCACCTATATATTCCTTTCTAGTTGAAAAAAGAGAGTATTATAAATGTAGACCGGGGTCAAAAGAGCTAAGCAATATGTTAACAATATATTGTTCATCACATTCTTCCTGCATATAGCCAACACGGATTTTGAGATGACCTCTATTTGGATAGTCATTTCCATGTCACGCTTCTTCTAGTAACGGAACTTATGTATTGTAATAGAATGTTCACCGTCGTTAGTTTGCATTTGTCTTGCTGGTCTGGATTTTATCTTGTATGCCACTACAGCCCTTGAATGTACAACAAGAATTACCCTACTTTTCCCACTGTTGGTAGAGGATCAGATTGCAAGAATGGTTAGTTCTGGAATGCACAAACAGACTGCATCTACAGCTAGGATCAAATCACTCCGGCTATCCATATATATATATATATATTTTTTTTTTTTTGGATAACAAAGTCATGTCCTCATCACATTCGTCTTGCATCAGTTTATCTGCCTGGCAGCTGAGATATATTTGCTGATTGACTTTTTTGTTTGTTTAAGGAATGCTATCTGGCATTTGCTTCACCATGCTCATTTTAGCCCTTTTAACAGCACACTAACACCTAGTTTTTGCAGGTTGGGAAGGAATTCCCCGTCAAAAGCAAACATGCCCCCATTTCGCTGTGCGATCTGCCAAGTGGACCAACTGCCATTCGACGATTTAATCACGGATGATGGGGGTGGTTACTGTTCTGACCCGTCAACACCATGGGCTGGTCCTTATCTTTGTTCAGGCTGTAGGAAAAAGAAGGATGCAATGGAAGGTAAAAGATCTAGCCGTTCAACTGCATGCAGTTGAAAGTACTGGTAGGCCTCACTGGTCCTTGTCCATGAAGTAGTGTTCTGGTTTGTTTTCTGCTCGATGTAAAGAGATGAGAATAAACTGCTCGTTGCTGGATCAAAGTATTATCTGGTGAAACTAACTGTACCCTAGCCTGTACTGAAAAATTGGGCTACTAACAAGCTTGGAAGATGGCCCCCAGAAATTCAAGACTAGTTTCTCTTGTGTAACTTTAGCCTGTAAAGTGAAATTATTAGCTGGAATGTGTTTAATATGGAACCGGGCTGACTAATGTTTGATGCTCGAAGCTACTACTGTATTCCATGTTTAACTGTGTTGGGTTTCACTGCATTTGTTACACAATTTCACATTTAAATCTAATCCGTGAGGATGGGCTGGTGGTAAGATTAAATCTTATCCTAACCCAACGATGTACAGTTGTTTTCATGCTGTGGTCTGATTGATGACATTGCAAGAGGCGAGGAAGACAGAAAACATGCGTTGAATGTTGAAATATGGTAACTTGGGATGTTTAATAAGCCGACAGGTTGCCATCTTCTTGAAAGACCTTGTCATGTTCCTACCATGCTTTGGTGGTTCTGTGAGCGTCTCTTCGACGAGAGACGACAGTCTGTGTAATACCCTTCGACGAGAGACGACAATCTTTGTAATACCCCGTAGTTATAGGACTCAGAGAGCGTATAAATTAGGATTGTGCATCTTTGCATTCATCCATGTTCGGTGAAAACTGGAAAAATTTCGCGCTTTTGTGTAAAAAGGATGGAGGGTCGATACCAGACGAGTGTCAATGATCTGGAAACCACACACTGGCAGTTAGTCGAGAGGTGTCTAAAAACCCTTAACCATATTTTCAAATCGACCATTTTCTTAAAATTAATACTTGGACACCAATTTGAGTCTTGACAATTCAAATCAACTCAATTCTATACCTTATCTTTTCAAAATAGCAGATCAAAACAATTCATCTAAATTCCAAAGTTTAGTATCTCAAATTTTGAGATCATTTCATAAATTCAAAGCTCATCTCATTTCTCAACTCATTAACTCAAAATACAAAATACAATTTCAATCACAACCATTTCATACAAGCGTATAATTCAAATTTCAAACCTGAGCAAAGAAAGAAATTCACAAGGATGTATATATTCCAAACTTTCATTTATAATACAAGAAGTTATTAAACATAATTGAATTTGTTACAACACTTGGTATATTACAGGAAAGGAAGTTATTAAACATAATTGAATTTGTTACAACACTTGGTGAATTTGTACAACCTTTGTACTCCCAAGCATGCCCCGCCATCTCCTCTTGCTTTATTCATTGCCATTAGCCTCTTTGTGTCCTCTTCACCGGGAGTGAAAGGATCGAGTAGGTTGACTAGAGGGGGGGGGGGGGGGGGGGGGGGGGGGGGGGGGGGGGGGGGGGGGGGGGGGGGGGGGGGGGGGGGGGGGGGGGGGGGGGGGGGGGGGGGGGGGGGGGGGGGGGGGGGGGGGGGGGGGGGGGGGGGGGGGGGG